>JAAGNO010024217.1:94743-110314 GCA_033439905.1 Ceryle rudis
AATGAGTAGCCAACCTCTGCTCATCTGACCTAATCTCTTAAGACAGGCAAGAAAGGGCTGCATTGATGGAACTGAAATCCATTCTTCTCCCGACTGGAGAAATAAATTTTTTTGTTTCTGTGTGAGGACATTACCTCGAGCTACAGAATATTTTTAAGAAGCTGCTTTTAGATGGGTACAGCAGATGAAAATATATTAAAAAAAAGGAGAAGTGGCATCTGAAAGAAAAGATTAATTTCTTTATCCATCCTTATTATTTACACTCCATAAAAAAATGCAATGATATTCCACCCAGATTAAGACAGGAACTCAAAAATCAGACAAGAAGTTCCACTGGAACAAATTCTAACTCTGTATTTTGCAGTATCTGAGCAATATCTGGCTTCCTTATCACCTTCACAGATTTCCCTGGAACTGGTTAAAACATAAATTAATTTTAAAAGTTTAAAAATCAGTCTGGTGGAGTTGAAGGTGTACTAATTATATGGAGGGCACACAGAAGCCCTGATGGATAATGAGTGTCTGCTATTGTTTGGGTTTTGTTAAGCCTTTCAGCTACACTGTTCCAGCCTTGAGAATTCCAGGTATCTGCTTTGCTGACAATTTCATTATTAAGTTAAATATGAGTAGGTGGCAAAGGCTCAGCTGTTTACTTTTATTTTTTTTATCTCACAGTTTGTTCATTGACTCCAGGAAAAGATGAGGGGAATGTGCAGTTTTCTGATTATTTGTCCCTTGTCCCTGCAAGAAGGCTGTTAAATTTATAAGGGCATCAAACCCAGCAGCACTCTCCAGCTTACTCCTTTTCCCCCTTTCCTCTTCTCCTCTCTAATCTATGGCTCACCTCCTCAACATACTGGCAATAAACATTTGCTGACAAATCACAAACTCATGTGCCCATGACTCCTTGCCTCGCTTTGTTTTCATGTTTACCTTTCCATTTCAACTAAAATGTTTACATTTTACAAATTCACTTATATGGTGTGAAAAAACTTTCCAAAAAACAAAACAGAACAAAGCAGATGGTTTGAGCAGATTTGAGATAGTTCTCTACTTTTCCCAAAAGAAACAGGAGAGTGGTGGCACAGATCTACATCTGAGTTTACTGTTAAAAGATTAATTAAGCAGTTGTGAGGAGGAAGGAAAGCAAGATTTCTGTCACTTTAAATGTTAAGGTAAAATACTTTTCACATCAGCTACAGTACTGGCTACACTCAAGTCAAAGTGGCTCACTGTTCAAGGTCAAAACTAAGATAAGATATATTTCCTATTACTGAGAGTACAGAAAGGAATTTAGGTACAATAACTGGCTTTTGCTTGAAGCAATACTAATTTAAATTAGATCTGAGTGCAGTCAATTCTCTGCAGCAATTTTTAGAGCCTGAAAATTTGAGAGTACAGAATCAACAAATCATCCATAAAAATTATCCTCTTGGAATGGACATAATTTCATTATCCAATAAAAACATTGACTCACCACACTGAACTCAAGAATATTATTACTGAGGGGATATTCAGCACTGTGCTTTCTACACAGAATACCCCTTTTTCTTTGTGTATACTTCAGTATCTCTTAAAACTAGTTTGACATGCCTCCTAAATTCTAAGATTTATCTAAACCCCATTTTATTTTTCTCATTTCTATTTTTCATGAAAAAAATAAGATGACAAAATCTTACTACATTGTAATACAGTTTGTTTGAAATAAATACTTTTTTCTTCATTATCCTGAGAGTGCAGGGAGAGATTCATGTCCAAATTCCTAATTGCAATTTGTAGAAACTGGGATTTTTTGTGTGCATAGTATGCCCTAACAACATTTTTTAAAGCTATCTTAAAATTAATACTGAGACAGGGAGAAAAACTTCACTTTATTCCTTACCTGGTTAAGAATAAAATGCATTAGTCTGGATATTATTACAGAACTGAGTTCCTTCTCTAAGCATTGTTTAGGCACTTGAACTTTCTGGAGCACCAGACTCAACTCCTATTTTCATGGCAAAACACCAACTGCCCTCCCAGGCGATACTTCTCAAGCTAACTAAAATTTATACACTGAGAAGAAAATATCTGGAGAACAGCCTAGCCTGAAATAAAAGTGCAGCTTGGCTGATTAGAACATGGGTTACTGGGTCAGCGGGGAATGTCTCAGCAGATCGGAATTTCTGCATCAGCAGTCATTGTAGTGAGACAGATTTGCATAGAGGAAGGAAAACTTTATTTTTATATGTGATAGCTTTCAATAACTTGGTTATTATTACTAGACCCTGGTATGTGGTATTTGCAACCAAGAAAGACAGGGAAAAAAGAGAGCTTGGAGGACACAGTGACTTGGAGACAGTATTACAGGAATATAGGTTTATTAGTACATTACAGTTTTTATGTCCAAAGCCATGACATTTACTGTGTGATGAAGATGAAAGCAAGACAGAAAGTATGGTACCTGATGGCTCAGCACTAAAAAAGTGAGATGATGAAACCATAAGTAATCTGCCTAGTGAGTAAAATCCTATCTCATTTCTTCCAGTAAGAACTGTAAGTAAGCACAAGAAGATCTTGTGTCATGATGACCATGACCATCAGCAGCTCAGCACTCACCTCCCTTTCCTGGGGGAGGACACAGAGAGGAAGACAGAGAAAAAGGGACTCAGAGAAGAGGAAAGATGAGAGAGAGGAATTCTCAGAATTCATTACACAATCATTGTGCAAATGCACTGTAATGTTCAGTAATGGCCATGTGCTCTGCAGACATATTTAAAGAAACAGATTTATTCATCTGCATATTAAAGGATGCATCTATGTACTTCGGCACAGCAACTGTATTGCAATTCCCATGCAACTATATCTTATTTGCTCGAAGATAGAAAATTTTTGGTCTTCTTGCATATGCCAAAATGTGTGCATACAGCTCATTTCAGAACAAGAAGTTTGGAGTTTTGGTAATCTTATAAGACAGCTGATTTTGAAACAAAGAAGTATTTCAGGCTAAAAAATACTTAATTGCATATAGAAATTTGTTTTAATAGAATCAAATTGATTGAGTTATGAGATTCTTCAAGAGAGCGCCCAAGTAGTACTTTTTGATTTATCTAACACTGAAAACTGTTTGGATACTGTTCAAGCTCTGGAAGGAGCTGGAGTGTGTATTTTTGGACAGGATATTAAAGCCACCCTATGAAGAATATAAAAAATGTGATAACCCACTTATGACAGCTGAACCTGAGATCTACAAAAAATAAATAAATAATGAGGGAAAGGAAGGAAGCTTCAATAGCCATAAGCAAGAATAAAGAGGTATGGAAAGAGGGAAAAGCTCTACTTTGCTGAACACTTCCACCTGGACTCAGGACAAGACTGAAGAACTCTGGGCATATGCTTCCAAATGGCTTAAAGTTCATTGGGTGCCACATGAAATCTGAACACAGAGAGGCAAAGTTCTTCTAAACAGAAATATAAGCAAAGTTTTGAAAAATTGCTTTAGAGTCTATTCCTGGTACAGGGCACCAGAAGAACAGTCACCGAAGGCACTTGCATTGTCAAGTAACCAGAATTTCAATAGAACACCAACTGGTGAAGGCACGTCCAGGGCTTTACTTCCTTATGGTTTTGCTGCTAAAAGATGGAAGTGCAGCTCAGGTAGGGTGAAGTAGAACCCAGTTTCTTGACTTAAAAAGGGCTAAGAACAAATGAGGTCTGCAAAGGATGACAAAGACAATTGCAGCCTGATACCTTCTGCTTTTCTTATTGCCTACAGTTGACAAAGGAGCAAAAGAAGTGCACATTATAAAAATCAGTCTCCCAGTGAATGGAAAAATCTCACTTATCCTCATTTTTTTTCTATTAATTCAACAGAGACCTTTCTCTTGCATTTTAAATAAAACCTCAAAGTCTTCCAGTTGCTATTAGTGGCAAGATATCTGTCCATGGAGGGTAACTCTGGGATCCACTCCAAGTAACAAAACAACTGATTTAGACCAGAGGAAGTTCTGAAAACTCCATAGTTTAATTTGGGAACTGTTTTTTGTCCTTCTCTCTTGCCACACATGGCTATAAGACTGTCACTTTCCATGTTAACAGATCCAGATTCCCAGAGTGAAGTGAAAAGTCTGTGAAGCACATCTGCTGAGCCTGCTTCCCAGACCACTGTCCCTGCAGCAGTCCATGTGTGTGCTTCTGACAGGGAAGCAGTCCACAGTGGTCACTCCCTAGGAAGAGCTTTCTCCCCTTTCTGACCAGATGCCAAATTGCACACCCTGGGTACATCACAACAAAATACATGGCTGGCTGGTTATTTTGGGAAGAGACATCACTGATAAGTACATCACGGTCCCAGCTCTCACGATGCTGCAGTTTTTGAGGCAAATGAAGAATATTCTACCTTTGAGCAAGAAAGGGAAGCTTGTGCCAAAACCTCTACTTAGGTATGTGAAGAACAGAGTCTCTTGTGGTCAGATAACTGCAACCACTGAAAGCAAATGTAGAGAACTTCGAGAGAAAGAATGGGAGACAGATATGTCTTCCTCCTGGAAACAACTGCAGACAGCTCTAAATCCATGGAAACTGGAAAGATGGCCATAGGACAAAGAAAGTAAAGGGTAGTTTGCAGATTCTCTCTCTCACCCAGTTTCATGGAAGGACTCTAGTGCCACTGGAAGTCACTGCCACCTGGCAGTAAGCAATCTGAGTCACTGTCTCTGATCAGTGTATGACAAACCCAAAATCTAGACAGGCAGAAAATGTCACACACACCAAACAGTAATGCAGAGCAAACCCACTATGTTAAAAACCCAGGAGTAATGGGTGTTTATTTTGATTCTTACCTCTAGATCATTAAAAAATAAATGTGTGTCAGCAAGATTAAAAATCATTTCTTCCATTCGCAGTCCCAGGGTCACTGCCATTGGTGGATCCTTAAAAAACAGAAAGCAAGGTTAACTTCTCAAATACCTTTAATTTATATCAGAATTTATATCACACTTTCTGCCACTCCAATATCTTATCTTCAAACCCTGCACTTTGTCCTTCTCCATCTCAATATATACTCTTCTTCCATGCAGGCACTCATGAATTTTTTGTGCTCTCCTTTATGATTTTATTTCAGGTATTCATTCAACAAAGTGCCTGTGTTTTAAGTGTTCTTCAGTGTGCCTACAATCTATGGCACAATTCTTTAGCTGGTCCACAGGAATGGGAAACACATGTAAGTTTGTTGGTTTAGGTACAGATCTTCCCTTCTTTTCTGATGAAATACAGGATTCCTGTTGTTGGATGAGATTCATTCAAAATGTTTCATTTGTTTGCAGGTCAGCTATCATGCTATCAAATCGCCGTACCTCAGCGAGATAACACAAATCTACCAGTCTGCAATAACAGTTTGTCTGAGAGCACTTAGTATACATTAAATGTGAGATAATTAATTTAACTTTGCTATGCTTGCTAGGAAAGAGGTTAAGCCAATTTGCATTACCTTATGTTTGTTTTAGAATAAGAACACACAGTTCCTGTGTGGACAGTTCCTGATTCATAGCTGACATCTGGTACTTAATGATCTGCCTGAGCTTGTGGAGTTCAGTTAACTTTTTTATGTGTACTGCAACAGACTTCTAAAATAGATGTGATCCTCTTCTCATTAAAATAAGAAAAAAAAAATCTATATTTCATCCCTTAAACTCTGATGCTAGTAAGGTTTCAGAAGTCCCTTCTTAAATACCTTGAGATTATAAATCTAAAAGTTTACCGGCATCTGGCAACAAAATCACACAAAACCTCAAATGATAATTTGTTAGTATTGGGAACAAAGGCTTCCCCAACAGGAGCAGACTTCTTCTACTCCATGGCTTCACGATGGAATAAAAGATGGCTTCTGTCCTCAAGCACTTAAAAACTAATGGTAAACTCTAAACCATAGACACAGTTTGACCCTTGCTTATGAAAATGTCAGACTTGAAGGGGAGAGACGAATACAAGAAATTGTAATGATCCAAAGTTAGACACAATTTTCTGGCAGTGAAAAGTAGTATTTTTATGTTGACCCTTGAACTGGTCTAGAGTGTCTTTCAGAATTAAAAACCAAACACAGTGCCTAGTAACACAGCTTCATCACCTACTTCTTCTGCATATTCACCAGATCTGAAAGTCATGTGACTGAAGGCAGCAGCAAGTGCAAAGGTCAGTTCTCCAATGGGATGATTAAAGAACACACGTTAACAGATTTCCCCAAACTCATGTAAGATACTTGAAAAACAACTCATCAAAATACTCTGGACTCATGAGATTTCTCATCAAGCCATAATGCTTTTCTCAAAATGTCATCACATATAAACATGTGTTTCTTTTTCTTTTCTCTTGACCTTTTTACTATGAATGGTAAATGATAAATTTTACTTCCTAGATACAATATAATAAAGAGTATTTGCAATATGTTTCTTTACTTCAATCCTATGAACACTAAGGCATGTGCATAACTTTATGCACAGGTGGTAACTCATTATTATTTATGTGAGTTGTTATTCACTGGAGTGCTTCCAAGATCAGAATCTCAAGACTTTTGATTCTCAGCCTCTTTTTTTCCCTTCCTGGGCAGAAGCAGACTTAAATGTGGAAATTTGCTATAACATATTCCATTATAATCCAATTTATTTTTAAGGAAACTACCAACTATGCATCACAATTTCCTGCCTTGACTAGTATAGTTGAACGATGTAAATATGACAAAGCTTTTATGATTTTCTTACTAACAGTATTTTTGTAGTCAACTATGCCCTGACTTTATTCCTGCTAAAATGAGATTTCCTATGTTCCTGTTTTGACAAAGTCATGGGTAGGATATTGCTAGGTACTACATGTAAAATAAATTAAAGCAAAGAGAATTCATTTTAGCTTAGCATGAAATCAGTCTGGGATCTCCCCATAACAATTTCTGCTAAGAACAGTCACTGGAATTGAATTCTCAAGACATGAATAATTCTTCCTGTAATAAATAGGCCAAAACTTGCACTGCAACTATTTAACAAGAATTAAACATCACATTCCAGCTCTTGCCATGTTATGTTCATTCCTTCACATACAAAAATTGACAGAGAAAACAGATTTGTCAGGTTCTTGTGGTTTTATAATGTTTGCACAATGTGGAAGAACATCCCAATCATTGTTTTACTGTCTTTGAAGTTGAAGCAGAAGTTGCAGACTGACTTGAGTGGCACAAAGAACTGAGTGTTGGAACAGAAAGCAAGAAGCCTGTGTAGCTGATTTGCACAGCAAATTGAGAAACTGAGTAAGAGGCAGAATGAACTTCCGCCAAAATGGTATTTTGTGCTACTTGTGTGCAAGCATACACAAAAGGGGAAACAATAATAATAATAAAAAAAAAAGTATGGACTTTTTCCCCAGATAATTTGGAGAATAAAGAACAACGCTGGCTCTCAGAGGCATGATTTTAGCCAGATATCATTAGTGTGCAAAAGAATCAAGATCAGCTACAGCACCTCTGTATACCAAAATACAATTTACTTTAGTTACATTAGTATGAAGGCAGTAAACTGGAGCCAGACTGTCTGTCTGTGGACTTCTGTACTAGACAGGTCCATCCACTGGAATGCCTCCTGGGAGACTAGATAAAAATATCCTAGGAGGACCAATATTTAAATGTTTTAACCAAGAGGAAAGTGACTGGAATAAAGCCCCAAAACCTCAGTGTCCATTCAGATAAAAAGTCTATTTAATATTGTCTTGGAAGGTCAGGCTTCAGCACAAGATGTTCAAAATCATTTAATTTCCTGGAAAAAAAAAATAAAATACAAACACACCAAACTGTATAAAACCTCAGAAAATAAACAGATAAATAGACTGTCAGGTAGAATCATCGTGACAGATTTTTTTTATGTGTGAAGCCTTAAAAATAATCAAGAAAACCAGCAAAATATAGGAATAATATTGTAAGAACAGATTTTCAATCGGTGCCTGTCTTGAACAGACTTAGAACAAAATCAACCTCTGAAAAATTGGAAATACTTAAATACCAGTATTTCTAGCTTAAAGGCATTTCCCTACATTATGTAGGACTCTCATATTTAAGTTCAGCTCTCTCACAGGGGACACCTGTTCCCAAAAGAGCTTCATGTGGGTGTCAATGGAGGAAGAGAATATATCTCTTCTTCATAACTGTATCTGGTGACTGATGAATTAAAACTCACATACTCCATAGGAAGTTTCTGTTTCACACTCCCTAGAAGAAGGAAGGAAAACGGGCTCAGAGTTTTCAGACAATGAGGGAGTGAATGGAGGTCATGAAAAATATACTATTAGTACAAGTGAACAAAAGCATATTTATAAGTGAATTTGGGAATGCACCATGGGTGCTAATGGTGACAAAGATTTTCTGTTTAATAAATTGACAAGCAGAGAGTGAGTAATAAAATAACTTCTGAGCCCTTTCCAGAGAAGTGTACAAGGTTAATGTGGTCTCCTCAACAACTTTCTATCGTTATCAGTGCTATCAATGCTATCAGTGTTGAAGTGTTATAATCAAGTTTTAAGTTTTGCACCAGTTACACCTTGAGTCACAGCATTTATCTGGGCATCCTTGCCCTCTGGAGTGACGTGGGAGAAATGAATGAAATATAAATGCTCAGAGGAAGACAAAACTCCAGCTTAATCAACCTTAAATGAGCAAGAATAACTGGAATGTGATGGAATAAATCATACACACTGTTCACAGGGAATAAGAATGTACCTCATAAACATTTAACAGAAGATGACAACTAACACATACCCTGTCACATCAACAAACCCTCACTTAAGAGCTCAGCGTTGTACAGAACTGTATCTGCCAACTGGTGCTCAGCTGCAAAAACCATAATCCAAAAACCATAATCAACCACACAAGTCATAAAATAACAGCTGAGATGCCAATGTTTGTAATTTGCTACTTCATCAAATAATTAAAAATAGAAATTTACTGGTTTTATGAAGTACGAAGCAGATGAGAAAATAAGCTGAACAATTAAGTGGTAGTCTTATTACTGGATGGCAGCATGATTTCCCTGAAACCTAACAGAGGTGTAGTGTATTTTTTATTCTCTTTTTATGTTAGCTCTGAGCAGTCCAATAAATAGCCACTACACCAAAAGTCAGACAGAAATGCCTACAGACAGAAAACAACAAGCCACAGATTATTCTTCTGGGTAAGTTCTCTATTTTAAATTTAAAGTGATGCATCAACCAACCTCTGGGCAAATCTCTCCCACTTCTGTGGAGTTTAAAGCTCTACTCTACTGGTGCCTGGATAAGAAGCAGCAATTTGCCCTGTGTTTTAAATTAGATGCTTATAGATACATCCAAAAAGTTAAATCTTTCAGCAAATCACTAGATTTGTTTTTAACATGATTATTATAATAGCCCTCTATAATTCTGACATCAAACAATTATCACACCGTGCAAAGTGCTGGACAAGGACTTTGGACCAAGGAGAATGTCCATTCTCAGATTCAGAAATCCTCAGAAATCTATTGTTCTCTTGAGAAATACATGACCTGAAACTTGCCTACTGGATCCAGGCCTTCCCACATAATCTCTGCCAACTAATGCCCCTATTGCATCTGTGGCTGTTGGCTTGCCATTCCTTTTTCTCTTCTACTCCAACCACTTGTTAAACTGTAGAAATCTTTTGAAAGATAAACTGTTTGTCTCCTGGTTTGTCTCAAGCACTCCTGCACTCATACATGGTCCCTCCACCTGGCCACAACAGCATGATGGCCACCCTCACAAGCTGCACCTCCCCTCACTGCATTCCCTGCACAACCTGAATTGCAGCAGAGTAGAGAGATGAAAAGAGTAACTTCTGAATGTCTTGTTTTGCTCTTTTGCTACAAGAAATAGGGTAAAAAGAGAGTGGAAAAGGGGAATTAAAGTCTAAATGTCAAGAAGTAGATGGGAAAGAACTGAAAATTAATATCCTTACCTGTCTGTATATTCACACTAGCTCTAAACTCAGCATCTCATCTCTTGAAAGTACCAAGTGAGCACACTTGGTATAAGAAGATGTCTTCCCTCAAAGCACTGTTCACATGAAAGAGTCATTAATCTTATTTAGAATGTTTAAATATGGGGGAAGGGGGAAAGTCTGTTTTTCCTGTGAATTTAACTCTCACAACAAACTAGACTTCAGACTGGATTAAGACCTTGTTTACAGATGGAAATCATACACAGAAAAGATAAGGGCCACATCTGCTAAAGAGGTCACACACCAGAGACTGACTGAGGTTCCAGCTGTGCTATCTTTCCCTATGTCTAACCCCTTAGGCATTTCAGCTCAGACACATCCCATCTTAAGTTTAGGCAAAACTTCAATGACATGCAAAAGCTGAAGCCTGCTCATGATAAGCTCTCCCTGTACTTCCTTTTCCTACAGGTCTAGCTTCCATAGAGTCAACAATATATGTTTTTCATTGGCAATTAGTTTCCCAATGAATTCTATGTAAATATGGCAAACGTAGTCACTTCAGGAAGGAAAAAGTCTACTACTTTTATTTTACAATCTCTGTAAATGAACACATTTCCCTACTTGTATGGATGCCACCTATCAGTACAAAAGAAGAAAAGAAAAAAAAAGGACTTAAGAATTGCTCTCTTTTTTCTTCATGGTTATCATTTGTTTACTAATATGTTTACAGCATAGCTACTGTAATTTCACTTGCCTTTGAGATACGCTTGGTTATACAAGCCAAGTTTATCTGCTGTCAGTACTACTGGCTGTTAATATGCCATTAGTCTTTCTAAGGACTCTGTACGGATTCTTAAAGAACAGTGGTACTGGGTTTTTTTAAAATATCCCTAGTCATCAAAAAGTGAGGTGTTTTAGAGGAAGGAATTAATTTCTGCTTCTGTCTCTAAGACAGTTTTTCAAGTTACCCATAGAAGTTTATGACCTACAAAATGTACTCTGAATTTTAAAACTTTCTATTAAAGTTGGTTTGGACACTAGTCATGTATTATATGAGATGGCATATATAAACATCCTGAGGGCACAATGAAAAAAGGATGAAAAGAATGACTGTCTCACTGGGGCAATTCAGCAAGTTCTGTGGCAGTCTATGGGCTGCACTTGGAAGTGATACAAATGTTCATGTTGAGCTGGGTTTCTTGTTTTTTTTTTTTTTTTGAGAACCATTAAGTTAGAAATGGTTCTGACAAAATCTCTGTATGTACAGTGTTTGAAGCAGAAGTTAGTGTTTGAACAGCAGAAGAGGAGTTTTGGACAGAGTAATGAAATGTGCTCTGATTTAGCACTGTGAAGCAGCAAAACAAGCAATGCTGGTTTCTACAAGACATGAATAATTATCTTTATCTTAGCATTCCAAAAATTCAGATTTTTTTCTGGGCCTGTGTGTTTTCCTATTACCGTTCTCTTTTAATAACCACAAACAGCTGTCTCAAAACACAGAGGACCTCTGCAGTCATAATCCACAGGTTCTGGTTTTGGACATTTCTTATCCACTGGCTGGGGAGGTGGGTGTGGAAAGCATTTCTCTAATGTACTGTTTCTCACATCCTCCTTTGAGCATCTGATTCTGACTGGGATTAAGAAGCAGGAAACTTAGGCTAAACAAGCCCTTCATCTAACATAGTATGGACATGGTTATGTTCTTAAAAAGAAATACTTTTTGTATTAATTACACTTGAATGGCACAACACCTCGAAAATCTGCATCCATGTGTCTACATAGGTAGGAACAGGTTGCCCAGAGAGGTAGTTGAGGCCCCAGCCCTGAAGACATTCAGGGTGAGACTTGATGAGGCTCTGAGCAACCTGCTCTAGTTGAAGATGTCCCTGCTCTCAGCAGGGGGGTTGGACTAGATGACCTCTAGAGGTCCCTTCCATTCCAGACATTTCTATGATTTCTATGTATCTACATACTGACATCCTTCCTGCTCATTTTTTTTCCCTTCCATAGATTTGCCCTAATTTTTTGTTTTATTCAGGCCTTTATTTCTACCCCTGCCAGCAGCCCCCTCCTGCTGCTATGCACTGGTTCTCCAACCAGTTCCTTCTCCCCTTGCCCAAGCACCACTCCCTGGGCTCCCACCATCAGCCCAGGAGGGTTCACAGCTGATTCAGCAGGCTGCAACTGCTTCTCTCTGACTCACTCACTCTTCCTCTTGCTCTCCAGCTTGCTGCTCCATGACCTGAACTCCTTTTGGATCTCACTGGAGGGGAGAGGATGCATACAACTGTCTGCTTTGGAGAGGGATTCACTCCCCAGTATTACTCACCCCACAGCCAGCCAAGGGAACCAATGATTCAACAGAAAAGCTGGGGAGTCAAAGAATAACATCTGCAGCTGGCATTGAAACAGGTCAGTCTCTTACTCATCCTGATTCATCAATTTCCCTGTAAATTCACCTGTCATTCCAGTTTATTTCTTATTTCTTCCTCTATGCATCCAGATGCTGTCAGTTATTTCCATTTGACCACAACATCTATTATCTCCCAGCAGTGTCTTTTCCAACATACCTCAGGAACCTCACCCTTGTTCCTCTATAAAATCTTCCCTCATTTGCAGCATTGTTTCAGCCCTGCCTCATATATTGTGCATAGGGTCTGTGTCTCATTTCTCTCTTTGACTTTTTCACATTAACCCTCTGAAAACAGGGTTTACTGTACACGTTCCCTCTAAATTCACCCAAGCCGTGATGAACACGGAAGGTGAAAACCACGTACATGTGCAGGCCAAATACAGTGAATCTACACAGAATTGACAGCTCACATACCTTGCCATACTTCTGCGCGTAGGATCCTGTAAGCAGTGAATGAAAAACTATGATTGTTTCATCCAAATCCCAAACAAAGACACGCTGAAAACAGAAGTGAGAATAATATTATTAAACAAATAACATCTATGTCCCACCACCATCCCACCCCAGGGGGACTAAAAGTCACCTGAGTGCTAAAGTTTAATCAATCACTTAACTGAGTGGGTTTTCTCTGAAAATCAGCAAAAACAGTGTATCATGCATGGTACAAAGTCAGGAGAGTAACTTTTGAACTCTTCAACCACTTCTTACTTGTCCTCTAAAAAGCTTTTCAAAAAAGCTGTATAACACAGATTTCAGAAATGTGATGGAGGGTCAAACAAACCTAATTGTTAACTTAAAGATAAACAGTACTCTCAGATACTTCTCTGCAAGCCTTATTGATTCAAGTTTCTTTATTTTCTACTGTATAGCTAAAATTAAGTCTTGAGTAAAAGTGCTATGTGCCACAGGTAATGTCACACAGAGTTTAAATAATATTGTAGGATAAAATGGATTACTCTAACTGAAAAAAAAAGAAACAACCAAAAAAAACCCAACCCCAAAACCAACAAAAACCCAAACCAAAACAAAAAGGAAAAAAAAAAAGCAAACATAAACACACACACAAAAACCCCACCAAAACAACAACAACAAAACCCCAAACCCACACACACGAAAGGAAAGAACCTCCTTATA
Organism: Ceryle rudis; assembly: GCA_033439905.1. Taxonomy (NCBI): domain Eukaryota; kingdom Metazoa; phylum Chordata; class Aves; order Coraciiformes; family Cerylidae; genus Ceryle; species Ceryle rudis. The sequence continues at coordinate 108,231 of JAAGNO010024217.1, forward strand.
TTGATAAGGGTTTTATGTCCACTGGTAAACTGTAAAAGAGACAGGGAAACTGAACTGTAAGAAGTTGGAGTCTTTCACTGGAAAAATTATATCCTTTGAAAAGTAAAAACTGTGTAAGTTTCTGTATAAAACCAATGGCATCAACATTCAGTGCCTAGCACTGCAGCCGACCCTGCTAACCCAGGAGCAGCTGTGTGGCCAGCCAAGTCCCAGAAAGTCTTGTCTTCTGCTGTACATATTGCTGGTCAGCAAAGAGAGAGCAGTGGGGCTCTCCAGGACTGCTTGCTCCCAGTGCTGGCCTGGTAGCATCAGGGCACACACCGCACTAGCAGGCAGCATGTTCTCCTGATGCCAGAGCTGGAGTGTTTCATGCACATAGAGGCACTCTGCTTCCTCCTCCTCCTCCTGTCACTGTAAGGCTATCTGCCTTACACACTGCTTACACAGGAGAAATAATACTATAATTATGCCATTGCTAAGAGGTCACCTGTGTTTTAAATCATCACCCCATATATTAGGCAGATATATTTCTTCACTAAGGTACTGATCTTGCGCCTATTTAAGTACAGCCATAACTTCAGTGATGTAAGCTACCTCAATGAAATCCACTGAAGTTACTTCCAAGCACAAGCACAAACCTGTGCATAAGTATTTGAAAAGCAATGGCCAGATGATCCTGCATTCATAAATGCATGTAATTAAACTCAGCAATATACTTGAGATTTCCTATTAAAAAAACTAAAAGACAATGTTACAGTTTTGCATTCAGAAGTCTCATAATTTTGTGGTTCTGTAGCATGAGAAACTGAAAGATGCACTATCCTAGAGCTAAAAAGTGCAAGGCAGAATCACATTTACTTTTCTGCCTAACTTCATCTTAAAGAACAGTAATGTGTCATTGTACGTGTATGTTAAAACAATAACCAGTATCTGTTACATTCAGTTACTGAGACTGTGTCCATGATGTGTTCTAAAATGCCTCAAGATTTTTCCACAGCTGTAGATTTCAGAATTTACTTTTCATCAGAAGAAACCTCCACATTACCATTCATCAATTACTGCAGGCATACCTCCAAGTCACTGTCCGGAGGGGGTGATGGATTATTCTTCCGCCCTCTACCCCGAGATTTTGACCCAGAACTCCTACATGTTCTCTCATCAAGATCTTTGATTGGTGTGGAGGGGCTCTGCACTGTGTCAAACTCCCCTGTGAAGTCAACCATTCATGATAAAATTAGTGCTGGTTTTTTTAATTAATAAACCTTTTTTTCTGTTTTTTTTCCTCTTAGCTAGACATGTGCATATATATGCAAACTCAATCACAAGATGCACCTAAAAAAGTTGTATAAAATGAGTGGTAACATGGTTCGTCTTACGTAGATGGAATCTGGGATGCCACATACACTTTTGACTTTACCAAGGAAACATTACAAACTTTAGCAGCATAAGAGAAAGATTAAAATGACACGTACGCACATGCACACATATATACAAATACACATGGACATATGCAAAATATTGATATCCAAGCAAGATGTATTTTAATAGTTACACTTGTGAATTCTCAAAACATAAATTGCCTTTTAGTGAAGTAGTTCATTTCCCATGTTTGGAGTTTCTTCCCCACCCTTAACTCTGCCCGCAGATTGGCTGAGGAAAATCATAATATTAAACGCAATATTCCAGTTACTACCAGAAAGAAGGTGAATTCATTGTTGTGTTCTGATCATCTTTCTGCAACTATCAGCTATAGTCTGCTGTCAAAGAGAAGATGTGCTAGAATGACCACTGATCTGGGATGGCATAGCTGCTCTTAACACTCTACCTGCGATTTACCCATTTAATCTTCTTTGCTCCTGCTGGTAACAAAGGGCTTTAGAGGTGATCACAAACCAGTAGCTATGTAAGACAGACAGACTACAGGAAGGCTGACACAGAACTTCCCCTTACAAAGTACTATTATGCCACTGCATGGAAAATATCATTTTCTTCATAACACAGGACCTCTTAAAACTGCTAGCAATAAATGCAGTTTGGCTAGGCTCCAGAGAGCTGAATGACATAAATCTTCCTTTATAACCTAT
>JAAGNO010024218.1:0-30410 GCA_033439905.1 Ceryle rudis
TATCCTGCCAATAGTTTAAGTAATGCGTCTGAATAATGTTGTGGATTTAAATGTCAGGTCAGAGAAGCTTTGGTTTTCCCCCTGCCTTCCCCCCCGAGCTGAGGGCAGGGACTGCTGAGGGCAGGGACTGCGGAGGCCGGGCCGCCCCTCGGTGAGGCCTGATGATGTTGGTCCTGAACGAACGCGCGATGTACGCTGCTCTTCAGGAGCGGGGAAGCTCTGTGCTTCAACCGCAGGCTTCCAGTGCTAGAAGGGATGATGGGATCTGTAGCTTCACGTCAGATCTGATTTGTCCAGTTCATGCATGTTGGATGTGAGCAGTTCTGCTCTTCAACATTTTTGGGGTAAGGTATCCCCTCTTCAGAAGTCCTTCTGCATGCTTAGTTTTGTTTGGTGCTGATTTCTATGTATATCTCATAATTATATTGTTAACTTATAAGTATACATAACAAAGTATGCATGCCCTTGTACTTTTTTGTTTGTTTGTTTGTATTTTGTTGTTGTTTGGAATGGTGTAATTAGTTCTTTGTTTTACCAATTTATATTTTGGTGTGGTGTCACAGCATTACAATGGAGATAAAAGCAGTTGTCAGAAGGTATGAAACAAGAAACAAGACAGCAGGAACAGAATTGTCATCATCCAAATCCCGAGTTGATTGGAGACGCACTAAAAGGGAGCTCATACTACTTGACAGTGATGATGAATCATCAGGAACCTCTGAGGAGGAAGAGCCTACTGCGTTAGAAGATGAGATAGATGAAAAAGATGAATCTCTTGTGAAGAACAGCCTTTCAGAAGAGAAAAGCCACAGTGGGGAAATAACAGAAGATGGTGAGGATGAGTGCATTGTGCCTACGAAGCGTAAAAGGTTGAACTCCTCAGTCTTGTATGACAGTGATGAAAGTGACGACAGTGATATAGTCGTTAGAAAAGTTTTTGCTAAACGCCACTGTATAATAGATGAAGATGAGAGTTTCAGAGAGGAGTCACCTGATAAAAACCGCCCTACAGAAAATGTTCCTACTGATAGGAAACAGAAAATGTTTGCAAAATTGAAAGAACTTGCAAGACAAAGAGCAACTCGGAGATCCTGCAGCAGTGAAAATTGTGAGGTCTGGATTTTATCTTTGAAATTCAATGGGAGAAAATACCAAATGTAGGGGAAGACTAATAGATATAAATCAGCGGGATTTAATTTATTTTGGTTTGGTTTTTATTCATGACAAATGTGTAGTTCTGTCACATTTTAACAGTTGTCACATTAACTAGGCAACTATAGATTGCTAAAAACCATTATTTTGGCTTTAATTTTAATCACCAAGGATTTAAGAATGTCCTTTCATTTGCTCTTTTCAGGCATTCCAATGACTAAGCACTTTAGAAGTCAAGTATCTATCTTTACATAGTCAGAAAGTAAAATTTCTTTATTGGTACTTTTTTTCCTTAAAGAAACATATGAGAGGACTATAAAATTATTTTTACCAAAAAGCAAAATACCCCCTGAAGCTTGCTTAATTCTTACAGATAAGACTGAAGAGAGATACATGGAGTTGGCTGATTTAAAGCTGAAAGTAATTGTCATCTAGTACAGAATTATGTGGTTTTTGGAAACTTACTATTTCTTGTTAATTGAACAAATGCAGGTTAATAGAAGTTCAGAAATCTTATCCAATATATGTCACTTTTTGTCAGTACAAATTATGAAAATTTGTGTGTTTGTTCTACTTTTTAAAAATTAATTAGGATTCTAATGCTGAAGAAGAAATAGAAGAGGAACCGCTCTGTCACTTGCCCCTCACACCAACAGAAAGTAGCGAAACTGACAGTGGCAGCATGAAAGACTTTATAGTAGAGGAAGACGAGGATGACAACACAGAGGATGTAAATAGTGAAAACCAGCCACAACAGAAGGAACTACTAAATACATCAAATAGCAAGTTGCTGGCATACTACTTCCCACACTGTAAGATCAAAATTGGTCACGGTTCTGTGTGTATAACTTGCTTGTAGAGCTGTAGTAAATACTAATGGACTGTAAATTCAAATACTGTATAATAGGATATGACAGATTAAAAGCAGACTCCTAAAAAGCTTCAATTTATTGTGGAAGTACTCTGATTTCCACAGTAAACTTTTAGAGCCTTTTTGTATCTTACTGAAAGGAGGATATAATCTGAGGGGAAGGAAGGCAAACCCTGTTGTACAGATTTTTTAGATTGGTCTGCTTTAGGATGAGGTAGGCTACCTGTAAAGACCTAAAAGCATCATCTTCCATCTTGTGATACATTCTAAGAGCAGCTACGTTAATTCTGGCCAAATTCTGTTCTGGAAAGCGATGTAAAATTTTTGCCATGAGTTTGGGGTTTTTGAGGCTTGAGACTTAATGTATTTTTGTTCCATGGATGTGAGACTTGTGAGCACAGGTCTGTAGGGGTTTCTGAATTCATTGGGCAATTCCAGCTGAACTGCACAGAGCAAGAAAACTTTTCAAGTTGATCTTTTATGAAAAGTGGCATCTGGATGGAGCAGAGAAATTTGAAACAGAACTTAATGCTAGTTTACTTCTGAGCAACAAAATACCTAAGAAGATGATATCTGGTGACTGGACAGTCAGTGCTAGTGTAGACGGTCACAAGCATTTGTGATATTTCTTCCCCAGTAAAACCTGAGCAGAATTTTAAGGATGTGGATGTTATATGTTGAAATTATTTTTAAATCCACATTTAAATGGCTTTAAAATTCTAAATTTACAATCATAGAAAAAAAAGAGTTCTTACATGTCTTTTAACATTGTTTACAATGCATTTATTTATTTGTTTATTTGTTTGTTTGCTAAATTCTGGTTATATTGCTTTCTTCCCAGTATCTCGCTGTGATCATTATGTACACTTCAAAAGAGTAGTAAAGGCTTTCCTCATAAATGCAATTGATGACACTTTTCTGAGCTCATTATATGGTAAGTAAATTGCATTAAATAATATAATAGTACATTCAGAGTTTAACAAATATCTTTATTCTCAGAGAAGATGTGTCTCCTGATTAGAGTATAGGACCATGAGTCCTGAGAGTCCTTGGTTTTGCTGCTCTGTAACTCTGGGGCAGGGGGGGAAACTATCTGAAAAGGAGATGCAATCTTGGAAAAATGTGTAGACTTATTTCCTATAAGCCTAGAAGGTATTCTGAGATGTAGGGAAGTGTTCCCATGTTACAGTTCCAGCATGAAAGCAAAATTAACCTAAAAGTTGATATCTCACTGAAAACATTGCAAGGTCAGCTGATTTGTCAAACTGTTGCATACTTTATAGCTTTTTGTAAGGAATTTGATAGATAAATAATTTTAGATGTGGAATTAACTCCAAATCTGTTGGTTTGTTGTTTTGTTTTGTTTTTTCTGTTTGGTGTTTTGTGGTTGTTTTTTTGGTTTGGGGTTTTTTTTTGTTTGGTTTGGTTTGGGGGTTTTTTAACATTTGTGCTTTCAGATAAAACAAATTTCAGCTGCAGTCAGTATTTCTCATCTTGGTTTTGCTGAGGAAGTTCTTTTTGGTATTTGGCCTAGTGGGCCTGAATGGCAACCTCAGATGCACTGTAAAGATGGAATTAATGAAAGGAGTGTCAGTGTCATGTTGTGAAAGGAGTCAGCAAAGTGACAAAGAGAGGAAGTTTTGATGTCATCAGGAACTAAGAGGAAATGGAGAAACCAAAGTACACCACAGACTTAAGAATAAAGGGTATATATTTGTGGAACTAAAAATGTCTTTCATCTACCACTGCTAGTTCTTTCAAGTGTTAGTTTTATTTTGTTTTACCAAGTGAAAAGAAGCTTATGAAAAATAATAAGTAAACTTTGCCAGACTTATGATATAATAGCTTCTTTCTATTTCAAATTGTCTCTGCTTTGCAAAGCTAACAACTTATGCCAAGGTGATGGAAGTAGATCCGCTGTGTGGGGGAGTTGGAGGTTGTATTCTATCTTTCTGAAGAACATTGTATAGTATGAACATAGCTGAGCATTAAAAAGAGATACTTTTTTTTAATAACACAGAATGGATTTTTCTGAATTAGTGAAAGTGAATCTCTTAATTAGTTTGCCTCAAGAGCAGCTACTTTAGTATTAGAGTGCAAACTGATTTTTATTGCAAGGGAATTTTTCGTGGTCTAGCAGAGCCTCTTCAAGCTTTTAGTATAGCTGACTTAACTGAAAATGTGTGTGTGTAAAGTGTATATGGAAAAACAATTAATTGCATTTATGGTGGCTATAATGATGACAATTAACTGGTTTGTATAGAAAGCTAGGTAGCCAGTGGTCCTTCTCAGTTCTATTCTCATTGCTAAAAGACTACAGAAGGTAGCTGAACTAATTTCTATATCTGTACATGCTGAAGCTCAAGACAGTATGAATTGGCCTGCACCTATGAAAACTATTGTTTAATTACTGGAGTCCAGCACCTAATTGAGAGTCTAACCCAGCTGGCGACTAAGCACCACATAGCTGCTCACTCACTCATTGGAACAGGGAGTAGAATTGGGAAAAAAACCCCAAACATGTGGGTTGAAATAAGAAGAGTTTAATAATTGAAAAAAAAAAAATGTAATGAAAAAGAGAGAGAAATAAAACCCAAGAAAGGCAAGTGAATCACAATGCAATTGCTCACCACCAACTGACAGATGCCCAGCCAGTCCCCGAGCAGCAGTTGGCCCTTCCTGTCCAGCTCCCTCCAGTTTATATACTGAGCATCATGTCCTGTGGTGTGGAACTTCGACTAGTTTGCGTCTGCTGTCCTGGTCATGCTCCCTCACAGCTTCTTGTGCATCTGACCAAGCATGGGAAACTGAAAAATCCTTGACTTAGTGCACTCTTAGCAACAACTAAAGCATCAACATAAGTCTCATACTAAATCCAAAACAGAGCACTGTAACAGCTACTAGGAAGAAAATTAACTATATTCCAGCCAAAACCAGGACCGGGAGACAGTGGTAGTTTTACTCATCCTCACACTTGTTTATTTATTTTGCTTGAGTAAGTATTTGGAAGTATTTACCCTGCCTTGAACTCCAGAGGTCCCTTCCAACCCCAATCATTCTATGATTCTATGCTTCACTCAGGGAATCTGACTGTGTTGGTGAAGTGTAAGCATTAGTTTCTACGTGTTCTTTATAAAAGAGTTGTCAAAATTTCTGCTGTGAAGCAGTTAGAGGAGTTTGTTTTCATTGATTGCAACCTCCTCATACGTTATGAACAACTGACATAAACTGGACAACAAGCAAGACACTTCCCCTCCCACCCCCTTTCCGTTCTTTTAGGTGAGATGAGTGAATGGATCTCCATTTGGGATGACAGCTTTTCTCTTGATTGTAGAGTTTATTCATGTACTCCTTGTGATACAGACTTTTAAAATAATTAAATGTATCAGTTTATCAAAGATACATCAATCACTTTTATGGATAATAGTAGTAAATGTATTCAGTAATAATTTATTGAAATCATTCATAGTTCTTAGTATGCAGAAGCATAATGTCCTTGAAAATTTTTTTGAAGAAACTCATACATCATGGGGTAATCAGCAAATTAGTAATGACTCTCACTGAACAGATGGAACAAGACAAAAGACGTATGCACAAAATATGTTGCTGTCACTTCACTATTTGGATGACCGCTTCATTCAGCCTCGTCTTGAGAACTTAATCTCTAGAAGTCGCTGGCAAGATCGATATAAGGTATGCAGCTTCTGCTTTAAATAGTGAAGTGGGCTAGAAATCATATTATTACTTACTTTTTTTTTTTACTGTAACTCGCAGTAAAAATACAATGAACACTATAATTATATATACTTTTAAAATAGAAACTTGTTGTTCTTTACCTTTTGTAACTTGTTTTGATACTTAAGAAGTATTTTATCTGTTCATAACCAGATAAACATTCAGGGAATATAACAGAATCTGTTACCTGAATGCTTCTGCTAACTTCAATAGATGACTTTTTGAGGACTCTTTCACTTGCTAAACATTATAACAAAATTTCTTCCTCCTCTAACAAAAAGATAAACCAGTATGTTCATAATGAACCTTCTACTACTTCAAAAAAAAAATGAAGTCGATATACAGTACCCTGGTAATTGTATGCAACTTACTAGAATAGTATTAGTGTAATAGGTGTGGTGATCTAATAATCACTGTAATAATGGAGTATGGCCAGTGGAGAAATACAGTGAAGCAGACCAACGAATATAATTACATCCCCACCCCTTCCAAAAAATAAAAAAAAAGGAAAGAGAGAAAAATAAGTGCCAGGATACAGGAGCCATTATTTAGCTCTGAAGCTGAAAGGAAAAAAAAAAAAAAAGAATTAATGAACTAGAACTGAGTGAAGTGTTGGAAAATGATTGAGAAGGTGTATGTTCACAACTGAATGGTGAAAGACTTCAGATTTGAATTTGGTTTCTCTTGCACTAATTTTGTTCAAGTACAGAGTATCCAGCAGTCTAATTGAGGCACCTTCCTGTTTATGGAGATTCTTTACTGGTATTTGAAATCTGTTTTTCAGGAGCGTGTGGATTGCTACCCAGATGTTCGCATAGTATTGAGAAGGTCAAAAAGTACGTCTTGTCAGGCCTGTGGTTTGAATCGATACTGTAAGTTTAATGTGCTGCTCTCTGGAAAGCTTTATAATAGTAGAACCTTGGAAGCGGATGACTTCATGTCAGATGACAAGCAGGTAACTTCAAACAAGCACCCTATGTAATTACTATTAAGTTTTGTCTAGTGTTATAGAAAATAATACAAAGAATAGAAATACTGTCAACATATCTAATGTTTATAATGCTAGAGGCAAGAGCTAAGCTACTCTACTTCCACTAATTCTATTAATTTTAAAATATGAGGATCATTTTGCAGTTTTACAATGTAGTCTTGGATTTAGCTGGGAATTCTGAAGGAAGTTCCTACAAAACTTCACAGGCATTCTCCTCTGCGCCCTTCATCCTTTCTTACATGTTGGGAAAAAGGTAATGAAAAGTATCCTCAAATAAACCTTAACTTTTACCAACAAAATAAATCTGATGTTTTTCTATAATCTTTGGTTTTGCCTGCATCACAATGATTGTGTGTGCTTTTTCCAACCCATTCTTGCCACTTAATATTAGTACTTGATGCAGGACGTGTACTTAACTGCATTAAGTGCTAGTAAGTATACGCAACAGTGAGCTGGATTTAATGTTAAAAAAGATAAAGGACTGTAAAACATGCAATAGAATTTATTGATAACTCTTTCCCTCAGGTCAAAATTGACATTTGCCTTCATTTTTCTTATGGTTCAAACCTTTACAGTCTGAGTCTCATCTAGGGCAAGAAGGAAAATGTAGGTACATGGCATCATACTCAGCATGCTTGTCTTTTGTGGTGCCTGGGGAGGCAGTCTGAAACTGTGCATTGAAGAGGCTGACAGCATGCTAACTGAAGTTCTAATATGAGCACTCAATCAGTTATTTCTAAAGTAGCTTTTTGTTTTGTCAGAGAGTATTTAATAGAAGATTAAAAACCCTAAAGCAGCTGCATATCTTAAAGAAAGAACATTGTTAAAGAAATTACGTGAGTGAGTGATGCTCTGAACATGGCTGGCGTTCCTGGTTTTCACCAACTACCTGAGAAATACTATGTCTTTTTTTTTTTATTATTTGTGTTGAATAGATCCTATCTCCTTATGTCAGGAGTCTGAGGCTTTAAGTCAAGAATGATATTTGCCTCAGATTTACATATATTCTAAATACCAGAATGTTTTTTCAGTGAAATTAGGTCATCTGAAAGCCCTTTGCCTTTGTGTGTGTGCCTGTAATGCCCTTAAGACTTTCCCAGCAGGAATCCTGCATTGGTTAGCTTTCAGAAATATTATAAAAGTAATTTTCCATACAAGGGACAATCACCTCCATTGAATGATTGTATTTTCTGTTTTGTTGCAAGTAAGATTTGTTCTGTGCTGGGTCACTAGGTTTGTTAATTCTGTGCCTACTATGCCTCTAGCATTGGGAGTGTCCGCGTGCAATCCAGCAGTTCTTGTATGTTCTAGGTCAGAATGTTGGGTGAAATAGTGCCACTGCCATTCTAAGAGTCAGAATATACTGCTGCATTCTTCAGATTTTTTCACATCTGCGATTTCCCATGTAGCTGTTCACTCAGGACAAAGTATCTTGACACCTCAGTTGCACTGACACTTGAAATTGATAATGTATTATATATACAGAAAACGCTTCCGTTTAGGTAGTCTTGCATCTTTTTCTCAGTCAGTTGTCTCTACTTGGACATTTTGGATTAAATTATGTTCCTGGAATGAAATACATCTTTCATGTTGTTACACAGTGTTGTACTAGGCAGTCATTCTGGATGACTCAAGCAGCCAATTTTGTTACATTTCACAGCTGAGACCTTTGAAGATCTTCACTCTTAAGAACCTGGGTGTTAGATTTAGGGATCTTCCCATCAAATTTACACTGACAGTAATTGTTGACAGTATTATTAGATATGCATATGACCTTCTTAAGTAATGTAATTCATGACCTCTTATGATAAACTCAAAGCATACAGTTTGTCAAGAATAAAATATTGCTACAGTTGTGTACCAAGCTGATACCAAAGTTCTGCCTTTCTTTCCTCTCAGAAGGTATAGAAAATACATTGATTTTCTTTGCGAGTGTAAAAGAATTTTTGAATACCACTGAAGTTCCTCACAATATTTTCTGGAAAGAAAAAAAGTGCAAGAGTTAGTATTTACAATATATTTTGAAATGCAGTATAATATGATTTCTTACATAAAAATAAAGTGAAGGCCTCATCGAAGTGGAAGTATGTCTTACTGAAGCTCAAGTCTGTATTGCTTGGCTCTTTGCAAATACTCTAACTTAGCGATTTGAAGGGTGTCAGTGTGATTATCATTATGCCATTATTTTGGGCTGTGTGTGTAATGCAGAATCTAGGAAAATTTGCGCCACAGTTTTTCTTAAGTAGATTACAGGCCCTTCTGAGCATCAGTTGTTATTACTCTATTTGGATAAGTCTGCGTGTGCATGATAGTCAAGAGAGCTGGGCTTTTCCAGCAAGGCTCTTGCCCTTGTTTATTCAGGAAAACAGTAAGTTCTTGGCAATGATACTAGCACTGATACTGCAGTCCATCATACAGTTAGTATTTTCCTTATGTATGGGTCTCTAAATGCAGAACACTAATATATTTTTTTTTTTTTCCCCCATGGGAAATGTGTGATTTACGTAACCAGAAATAATAAGTGAGTTAGCATGAGAATTTAATCTTTACTCAACTTCCAACTTAACTGTGGAAATAACAGTAGCAATTCCCTTACTGCTGTCCAAACATTATCCTTCGTGAAGCACTGGGTATTTTTTCACTTCGGAAAAAACTTGAAATATCCTACTGAATATTGATCTAGCTTCCTAGTTCATTATTGTCCCCTTCAGCTTAACAGTAGAAAATGAGAGCCTTTTTTTACCCTGTGTTCCCCAGGATATGCTGAAATGCCTGCCGTGTGCATGCTCAATATAGCTCAAGGGCTGTAGAACAGACCCATGAGAGGCAGTTATTGAGCACTTTCCAGTAATTTTTGATAGTGCCTTTGCAATGCATCATTCGTGTTCTTATGGTGTCCTATCATTTAGACTCGTAAAGGTACTGTTCTCAAGTAGTCTTTGAAGTTCTGCTGGCAATGCATTGATCAACTTGTCCTGTCAGTTGAGAAAAGAGAAAGGAAGGAAAAAGAAAAAAGATGAAAAAAAGCACACAGAGTTACATAAAGCTGTCCCTTCAAGAACTTAATCAACTGAAAGAGAAGGCAATTCAGCACTGGCAGATCAGATTGAATGGACACACGTAACTGGACTGTTTTCTAAAGTTTTATTTGAAAATACCCAAGAAAAGTGAATGTGGAGAGAACAAAAGCAGGCCTCCAACCCTCCTTTTCTGCATAAAACTTTCCTTTTCTCTCATCTCTGAAGTGTTCTGCTTTACCAGTAGAATGAGAAGAGAAACAGCTGTTCCAGTTTTGCTTAGGCTTGCAGTGATTGTTCTGTGCATAGCTGGCGATTCTCATTCCTCCATTGTCAGGGAGAATCAAAATGTTCAGAGGTATAGGTGTCCTTCACATTTCTTTGCTCCTGTGTCACTTGGATTATAAACTGGTTTTTACTCCCAGTCTTCGTGTTCTACTTCCCTTTATAATCATGCTTAGAGGACATGGATTCAATCACTACATGCTGTGCTATTGTCCAGCCATGCTCCTGCATTCCATACAAAGTGATTTAACACAACTTTGGCTGATATGGACAGCTTGGGTAGATAAGTTAAGCATTAGGACAGAGTCACTGAGAACTGCAAGAGGAAAAAATTAGAATGAGTACAGTGCTGAGATTCTTTCCAAAGCTGCACTCTGAAATAGCATTGTATTTTTAGACAGTCTTCCTTGCTTTAAAAATGCAATACATAATTACATTATACGATACTTAGCTATTTGCCTCTGGCATTTCTCCAATGTAGAAATTTTTTACACCTCACACATAAAGGAACTATGAAATTCATTGCCACAAGATACTTTGGAAATGAAAAGTGTTAGTGGGTCCCAAAAGGGGTTAGACAGGTTCTTGGGGAAGCTTCTTCCACACTATGGAACACGACAGTTGGGATGATACAGACTGTCTTAACTGTTGACTGCTAGAAGCTTTATGGTAATGTTATCATTCTGGTGTTCATCCTGCATCTTACACTATCTTCCTCAAGATCTCCTGCTTGCTGTTGTTTCAGGGGAAGAACTGGGCCATCAGTTTGGTGCAAGGTGGTATCTCCTATTTAATGTCACATAATGTTCAGATGCTGCACCTCATTGCTTGGTATACTTGAGAAGTTATAAAACACAGCTCAGTTCTTGATTGTTTCGGTGTTTGAAATGCTAATTCTGGAAATTTGAGTGAGTTGAGGTTGTGCATTGATTGGTAGGTCTTGCACTTCAGAAGCAACTATAGCACCAAACAGAAGCCTTAGCTTCTCAGTTTTGGGGAGAGTAGAAAATGGAGCTGCATGTAGGTACATGTACATGATCAGCAGAGAATTGCAGTATAGTAATAGGAATCTCAAGGTGGTTAAAATTCCAGTTAACCATCTGCTGTAGATCAGATCAAAAGTTCTTTTAAGTGAGCCTCTTTGACTCCATGATATTGTGCCTGCTTATATTAGTTTAGCTGCTGGTTAATATATTTAAGAAAATAAGTACATTCATATATTTAAGAAAATGTATAATACATATAAATTTATAATCTTTATAAATAGAAATATGTTTTTCTGTTACTGCCATTGTCAGTAGGTAGCGCTGGTGCCAGGTTGTACAAGTAGGTCAGGTGTTTTGGGGAACTGCTCACATACACGAACATTTGGTTGTGCATTTGGAAAAGCTTCCTGAAAATGCAGGTTGTAAGCATTAATTAAAACTTAACCTTTTAATAATTAAAAAGAGTATTTAGATTATTACCAATTGCAGCAAAAAAGACTATCATGGCTCAGAAGAGATCGTTTTGCAACATACAACATGGTTGGAGTTTTGGGCATATATGTGCATGTAATCTGAAATAGCAATACAATTGCAGCTTGCATTGCTGGTGCAAAGAACTTTGCCCTTTAGTCATTTACCTGCTCACAAAGGTGTGACAAGACATGAGTCCAAAACAATGCTGCTCTTCAAAGATAAATCGATGTGGAGGGTTTTTTTTTAGTAACTAAATCAGTTTCTCCTGTATTTATCAGAGGCTGAATGTCTTTACAAATATATTATGTTGCTTTTGAATTTAGAAAATGTGACTACTGAAAACCAGCCAGATAGGGATTTCTTACCTGATAGACTTTGTCTCCATAGGTTGGAGTAGTGATCAGTGCATCTGCAGGTCATTTTCAGGGAGTAAATTTCTCTTCTGTTTTGCCATTGCTTGCACTTGAACTACTTCTCTTGTAGAAATGGAACAAAACTTACACTTGTGAAACACAGAATGTCCTTAAATGCTGATGAACTTTGACTTTTTGCCCTTCCCTACACTTCCAATTTCCCCTACTCTTATTGAAGTTTTAGGGTTGCCAAAGATTCTTGTAACCAATGTGTTACTCAGCATTTTCAGGTAAACACCTTCACCTCTTAACATCTTTGTATAAAATCTGAGTTCAAGATACATGCAAATGCTTGCCTGTATTTCATGTTGGTGATGATAGATGATAATGAATCTACTTTAATCTGTGCTCTGATTATATATTTACACGTGTATTTACCATTTATCTATAGCTACTGCTATAAAGAAAACTGTTAAATAAGACAGTTCTGTCTTTCATCCATGGAAATTGTAGAAGTAAAACTGGCAATACCTGGAAAATGCACAGACTTTGATTTCTACAGCATTATGGCCTGTACCTCCCAGATGGTTGCAGATTAACATTTACATTGTATAAAACTTTAGCTTACAGATTTCATTTTTATGAAATCCAATGTCTATATATTCATTTTGGACTGGGTGAGGGACAGTATGTCCTGGTAGGACAGGAGTAGTTGAGCTGGAGCTCTCTTTCTCCTAGGGTCAGTAAAGTACCTTGAGAGCTCAAGTCACTATCCCTGAAGGTGTTTAAAAGATGTGTCAATCTGGTGCTGAGAGATATGGTTTAGTGGTGACCTGGCAGCACTGAGTTAACGGTTGGACTTGATGATCTTAAAAGTCTCTTCCAACTTCTATGATTTATTAAATGCATGTTTCTAGGCATATGTGTATTTGTATTCATACATATTTCTTGAAGAAATACTATTACTCAGTCTATAAAAAGCTAGAACGTGGTATTTCATGTCCCTAAGAATGCTACATATTAAGCAAAAGTAATCAAATAGTTTTTCTTCCTCTGATTTCACAATATGATGGTTGTCTAAAATGTTAGTGATTTTGTAACAATGTTCCATGAGGAGATAGGGAAGATGCTACCACTTACAAACACGTCTGTGTTTCAAAGAAAACAGTGCCGATAAGCTGCCATTGCATAGTTGTTGGCTGCCTGCTTGCTCAAAAAATGTTCTGCTGTGGCTGTGAAAACTACATGGTCTGGTGCTGATTTTATGCATGTAGAGTCATTCTGTTTATTTCATTATTCAAAAACTCTTCCTAGACTGACTGATAAGAGCTTACTAGACTAACTTAGTCATTCTTTATATTGTCAAGATAATCACAATTCTGTCAAAGAGAATGATTTGTTCACTTTGGCCTAGGTTTTGAAGGTTGGCACGGTGTGTGCAGATCGTACAAGAGTTTATCATAATCTGAAGCACTTCAAATACAAGTTGTATGTGGATTGCATCTCCATTACTGAGTTGGATGGTGTTGAGGATGAAGCAGTCAAAGACACAGTTGAACGGCTTTTCAGCCAGCTGGAAGACAGTGGGTGGATTCAGAAGGTACGACTGAGTTACTTGATATATCCTTTTCCAAGCAGTTGAAAGTAAGCTGAGATAAAATGTCTGATTTAATTGATCAGTTACTAGTTACTGAGCCTCAATAATACAACTCAGCTTAACCATTCATCCACTTCTGCGGACCCAGTCTCTCAAACAGCAGTATGCTGATGCATTCACGCAGCGTTTGTCTCTTGACATGAAGCTTTTTGACAGCTGCATGATCTCTGGGCTGTGGTGGACAGGCTCCTGTTTCATATGAAAACAGCAACACAACAAACTCAGGCTGTCATTTAGAAAGACTGGAAACACGTACATTAGGCACAGCAAGAATATTTTACTCTTCTGTTTATGCTGAAGTACTTTGAATTATTCAGAAACACTTTATGGACTATTTTAAGACCACTTGTAGTACAGTTGTGTTTATCAAGCTTTCATATCAGTGCTTCTGAATTGTTATTGGCATGCTTGTTACTGTATTGAAGAAAAAACTGTCTTTATGTAATTCAGTTATTAAATGTTGATAAAATAATACAGGTTTTATTTTATGTGCAGAGATATGATGATCTCGAAGGCTACATGAATGATGCAGACAATTTCCAAGAAGAGAAAATGGATTAAGTGTCTCTGAAAGACATCTTGTAAAAATTTCAATGGCCTACTTTATCTGCATGCACTTTATCTCTGCTTGATCTCCAAGATTCTTTTTAGGCTGTGTTACAGTTAAATCCATATGCCTTTAAACTACTGTTTGAGAATGAGCTGTATCTTTTTTTCTCATCTGTGTCAATAATAATCCAAAGTTTTACCAAATCGGTCCTTCCAGTCTTACTGCATAGGTCACTTTAAGTTTCCTTCTGTTCTTAAATACCATCTCAATATCTGCTTACTTGTGGACTAAAACTTCCATGTATTTCTACTGAGCAGCATTGTAGGGAAGGTGGGAGATGCTGAGACCTTTTGAAGTAGATATATTTGTTAGAATTATAGTTACCATAAACAGGACCCAAATGCAAAGATCTGTTTTCCCTACGAGGAGTCAGTATAGACTGTTGCAAGGCAGCAGAGGAAATATTCCCCAGTCCTGACTATGTTCGCAGCGCAGTAGTCATTCCTCTCTTTGGAGAGTTAAGTGATGAGTCACATTATAGGCATCATACAGACTGAGTCTGGCTTAGCTGTCTAAATGAACACTTGGGCCCACAGTCCTGACTCCGATAAGCAGCTGGGGCAATTTACTGAGATTTTAAACATCTAATTATGTTGTGCAGACATAATGGCCACAACTTGCAGTAACTGAAAAATTAAGAGAATGGGTTCCTGTGGCCATGCAAGATAAGCAATAATTCTTCCCCTGTAACTTAACAGAAAGCAGAAGTTACTCAGAATCATGATGCATAGCTTACCTGAATTGCATGAAGCCCAAATCAGAGTTCTTTGAGGCCAGAAGAGTAGACTTTTGAGGAGTTGGGGAGGGTTATGTACTGTATTGTCCACTCTGAAAAATTGAACGTGAGCTGCCAATGCACACTTGCCACCCAGAAAGCCAACTGTGTCCTGGGCTGCATCAGAAGAAATGTGGCCAGCAGGTCAAGGGAGAGATTCTCACCCTCCGCCCTGGTGAGACCTTACCTGGAGTACTCTGTTCACCTCTGGGGTCCCCAGCACAAGGACATTGACTTGTCAGAGCAGTCCCAGAGGAGGGACATGAAAACAATCAGTGGTCTGGACATCTCTGCTATGAAAAAAGGCTGAGAGATTTGGGGTGGTTCAGCCTGGAGGAGGCTCTGGGGAGACCTTCTTGCAGCCTTTCAGTATGTAAAGGGGGCTAATAAGAGAGATGGAGAGACATTTTTACCAAGGCGTGTAGTGACAAGAGAAGGGGCAACAGTTTTAAACTGAAACAGGGTAGGTATAGGTGGGCATAAGGGAAAAATTCCTTACTGTGTCGGCAGTGAGGCACTGGAACAGGTTGCCCAGGGAGGTTGTGGATGCCCCATCCCTGGAAGTGTTCAAGGTCAGGTTGGGCAGAGCTTTGAGCAACCTGATCTAGTGGAAGATGTGCCTGGCCATGATGATCTTTAAAGGTCCCTTCCAACCCAAACCGTTCTATGATTCTGTCCCTGTAGTTTTTGCTGCATAGAAAATTAATTATCTGTGGCCTAAAATAAGATGCAGGGCACAGGCGTTTGAATCCAGTCAGGAACTGTTCCTACATCCTGCTGTACGCACGTGCTCTTTTTCTTAATCTTTTGTGGCTGAGCAACATAGTGAAAAGGAAGATAATGTTAACACACTATAGATTCTTTTAACAAGTTGCTCTCCCAGAAGCCAAACTAATGAAACCTAATTTCTCATGGATTTGTCCCTAAGAAATCCCCGCATTCGTTCTGCCACTCTGCTGGTAACACACCTAGGCAGCTGCTGCCAGGTGTGTTGCCTAATGGTGAACATCTGGCAGCTTCTTTTCTAAAGGCACTGTACCTTAGATTTGCCACTCAGTAGTCTTTTTCCAGCATCCATTGTAAGAAGTAAACTGCTTTTATATTTCAAAGCTTTGAAATTCAGCAGTGGTTAATCTGCTGTTGGAGTGAGCTAATATCAGCAGTTCTCCCATGTACCGCTTAGAGGTACAACATTTACAAATCAAGATGAAAAATCCCAGTCAACAGATGGAGACTTACTCTCAAACAAATTTATGTTTGAAGATACTATTTCCATACCTTAACTGTGAGTTAGATATGTAAATATTCTGTGATTTGATGCACATTATACTCTTCTCCCTGGTTACCAAAGCTGAAGGAAATCCTCTTTATTCTTTTTCCTTCTTCATCGCTATACTGGGAATATTGGTGGGAACACATCCATCAACTTAAAAGTACTTAGGAATCCATCTCAAATACATCCCTTTTAGAAAAAGTAATGCCCCTTGATGCCCCACTTCTTTCTGTTAACAAAATCTCTTCACACTTGTATTGGCTTCGCCAGAAAAATAAAATAACACTCGATGTTTGGTGTCACTTTATTCTTACAAAGGAAAACTGTTAATGAAATAAATGAGTTGTACCATGTAATGGAGTATGCCTTCTCGGAGCCTTCCTGGATGGTCTTAATTTCTGCTACCTTCTGAATTTTCTAAAAACTCTCAAGACTATGATTTTTTATGTAAAAAATTTGCTATGCAAATGAGTGGTCTGTTTCTCATTTTGCCATATTCGAACTATCTGCAACCAAGTTAAAAAGTAAGTTTGGGAAATTCTGTCTTGCTGATTACTGATAAGATTTCAAGAATACCTACATTTTGATTGAAAATGAAATTTGACAGATTGTTTCAGTGATTAATTTTACTCCTTTTTTGATATCTGCCATGTCCTGGATCATGCTTCTCAACTCCTCTTTGTTCACCTAAGCATGAGCTATCTACTTCTTGTTCCTGTAGGCATTTTTTTCCACATCTATGTTTTTCTGTCTCTACCAGGGATACAAAAGTATCACTTTCTTTCAAGAAACTCTAGCAGGGATACAGCATAGAATTTCTTGGAAGAAAGTGCCTCCATATGTTTACTAATCTTGTCTGTGATATCACCAGTTAGACTTAAGAAGATGCTTAGAATTGACATCACTGATGACTATTTCAGTAGAAAACTGATACGTGATTTGGTTTGGCAGGAGCTGACGTAATGTTTTTTTGTGTACAGTCTCTCTTAAACTTTGATATTTCCCTCACTGAGATTGGAGGAAGCGATAATATTTTTGTGGCCGTTGTTTTACCTGAAGAGTTTCTACAAGACAGAGAATGTGAAGTATCATTACATCATGTTTACATTTGTCTTTACCACAGGAAACTAAAAGATTGTTTAGAAGAGGTGTGTATGTAAAAATTTAGATAAGATTTTCCAGGACAGGCTGTAAATACTAGTATTTGCACAGCGTGAAGTACAGAGGACTTTTACGCCCTGAAACTTTTTATATATAGAAATAGAATATTTCTGCAGAAAAATTTTGTGCAGATATCTAATGATGGAAGTCAGAAATCTGACCAATCTTTCATGCTTCCTTTTCCACATTAGAAATTTTGAGTGGGTGAGAGAATGTAATAGGATATGTTTAATTGTCTTTAGTGTTAATTTTTGAAATAGTAGTTTTAATTAAGATAAAGTACCTGTCTTAATGGAACAATGAAGAGAGCTCAGTATGCGATGAGGCTTGGCACAGGTGATTAATGATCCTGCTTGGAAATTACTTTAGTTCCTGTAATGTCTCGATAATCTGCTCTAACTTAGATTCTGCAACTGGAGATTGTGATAATGATCTAGTCCACACAAGGTATTTATGCACAGGATCAGGGCTAGTAATGCAACGTACTCCTGGGAGAGAAGGCCCTTGGGGGTCTATATTCTATGTCTAGCTCTTGCAGTGAAGTATGAAGTGATTTTTCTCCCTTTGTCCACCAGTGTTTTGAAAGAAAGTCCTTTGTGGATCAAACAGGATGGTAAATTTTGCTAGTAGTAGATAGTTGTTACAGGGTTTTTTGTTTGTTTGTTTGTTTGTTTGGACAGTGAAGGCTGCTTTTGTTTCCAAAAAGCAACCATTTCTAGCAGTTCAGCAGGCAATTACAGGCAGTTCCCATGCTTAACTCCTCTAGTTTACTTTAATTTGGGTAAATAAAGACCTGTAGTTTTATCCTTTTTTTAAGTCTGTCTATCCGGATAAACAGGGTGGGTCTGTTGGATAAACACATATAAATACAATACCATTCCAAGAGAAAAAAAAATAGACTTTATAAAGTTGACTGATTCTGCTTCAAGAAATAAGAAATACCAGTTTCAAATTTGAGTTTAGAGGTGAGAGAAATGAATGTAGGAAAGCTTGATCTACCAGCCAGGGAATAATATGAGAAATAAGTGAAATGGTATTGAAAGTACCTGATAATAATCCCCTCCCTGGCTGAAATTCCCTGAATAGTTGATGTGAATTTGGGGATTTTTCTAGGTAATAAGTGTGGGCACGGGGTTGGTTTGGTTTGGTTTTCCCTGTTGTTTATTAAATAAGCTGTAGACACAAATTTCTTTAGATTACTTTGGGGATTATATCCCTAATTTAAAAAAAAAAAAAAAAAAAAAGGTGTGTGTTCAAGATGGCTTATTTTACAGTTTAAATAGAGCAGTGATTGCATGCACCTTATACCGAAAACGTAAGGACAAGAACACTGACGCAGGTGCAGTCAGACTGCTCCGAAGTTAAACAATTCAGCAGGTGAGCGGCATGGTATGGGAGCGGCACCGTACGTGAGCCTGCCTCACTGGGGATACCCCAGGAAACACAGGCATGTGTAACTGTAGTCACTTTAAATGGCTAAAATGGAAAAGTGAATCATGGAAATGGCTGAAATTTCAAAGCTCCAGTATGAAAAATCCTCCACGGGATTGATACTAAGCATGTGCCATTCCAGTGGAGTTAATATAATGTTGAAGGAATTTGAGACATGATTTCTAAACAGAGATGAACAAGGTATGTGCCTAGATTTAAGTACGTACTCAAGTTTTTAAGTGACATAGGTTCAGCACAGTCTTTTTGTTCCATTTTTGGAAAGTTACTAGCACAATGGGATGTCTGTGGTGAGAATTCCTGGCTATGAACCCAGCACAAGTAAGTGTTGTGCTGATCTGTAAGGGGTTGACAATTTAGGGCACTCGGTGCTTCTACAGCACGAGTCAATTCACACAGGAAAAATGATAAAGCGTGACAGCTCATGTGAGATTATATTATCTTGTAAAAATTAATGTAGGCAGGAGGAAAAAAAAAAGCAATCATTTGGGACCTGTTATGTTTTAATGTGTGTGTTTATTAGAACGCCTGTGACACGAATCACAAGTGATGTTACAATGATGTTAAGAACTGTTTGCTTTTTAAGAAAACTGACAACTAGCCAAACCAAAAATGATAGCGGTATCCAGGGGCTGGAAACATTGGCCTGCGTCTTCTGGACAAAACTTAAAACTGATAGATTCACTGTATTTCCTTCTCTGAAACACCGGGGGCAGCATTCGCTGCGTATTGGGCGGTCGGGGCTTGCAGCGCAACTCTGCAACCAGCTGTCCCTCGCCCTGAAAGGGACGTATCCAACCACGAAACTCACGAGATGCTGCTCGGCAAAAAGTGACTCTTAAACTTCGGAAGTTAAAATTCAAACATCTTTGTTTTGAAGGATCGTTCTCGGAGTTCTACTAAAATATTCCAAGAGACTCATGCAGCTACCCTGGTACCTTCTGGCACAGCACCACCGATTTGGTATTCCCACAACAGCTTTGAAAACCCCTGCCCAAACTTCGTTGAAAACATCTGTGCCTATTCCCCGTGAGATCGTGTGTTACCCTTACACAGCCATTCTGTGACTGACTGTCTTTAAAAACAGCAGTGACATCGGAGATATGAAGAACAAGAGCCCTAGAAAGCCCCGAAGCAAAGGTAACATTGTCCATTATTTTACAAACATTGAAATTTTATTTTCTGTCTCTGCCAGCCCATCATTCTCAACAGATGCTTGTTACTGTTATGTATCAAATCATAACCCACTCTTCCTTGGTTTCTCAAGGTTAAAAAAAATTTTTTTAAAAAATCCCTTTTTCCTGTTAGCAATAATGCCTTCCTCTGAAAGTAGCACATGCACAAACCTGGCTGCCCCAGACGTTGTCCTTCAGCGAAGAATCAATCTTTGCTGGGGCAAATGTGGGGTCTGAATGTACTGGAGGCTCTGGCTGGTGCTCACCGAGCCAGATGCTGGAAACACACATGAATGTCTGTTGCAATGTGAAGGAGATGTGGGTCATGAAAGTGGGGGCTTTCAATATTTCCACATGTCCAATGCTGCATATAGTTCATTTATTTTGGGGAAATTTCCAGGAATGTGTCATTTCATCATAGGCATTCAAAGTATTTATGTGCATGACCTTGGAAGGGGATAAAACCACCTGAGAGAGTTATCATTAGGTCCTCCTCATCTTCAGCTTAAAGCTGGTATGCTGTGATGAAATTTGTGTATTTTTCTGACTGCAGAACCAAATGCAGAGATGATGCACCCTTGTATTAGGGGCTGTACAGTCCTGAAAGCCCTTAAAGGTTTTCCATCAGGGATGTGTCTCTGAATGCTTGCGGCCCATTTTCATACCCAAAGAGGTATTTGGGAATTTGGATAAGAGAGCCGCAGTAGCACAACAGCGTATTGCTTTAATAAAGTCCACCGGCTCCCAGCTATTTCTGCATCCTCCTTCAGAGCTCACCTACAGCAACGCGCAGAACCTGACGGCTGCCAGTACCAGGGGCCAGATCTCGCAGTCGGCCACTCCTGCTCTAAGCAGAGGAGTCGGGCGAGAGGAGCACCAAGGCTGTGACTTTCCCGGGGAGCAACCGAAGTGCAGGCGCTACGTGCCTTGCCCCCGACAACCAAGACGCTCATGTCAGAGTCCGGAGCTCCCACATCCCAAGCCTGACCTCGTGTCGTGCGCTAGTCCCGTGCATGAGAGCGCCCTAGAAGGCACTGCTTGTTTTTCTACCGTCTGTTCCAGAGAAATCCAGCTGGTAGAGGAGCGCAGAGCCGTGATTTATTAGAGAACTCCCTCGTACTCGCCTGAAGGTCTCGCCGCCGGGGGAGGAGGGATAGCGGAAGGCTGCGCTCCTCGGCGGCTGCTCCGGCGGAGCAGCGCCCGCCCGCGCCCCGGCCCGGCACCCAGGTACAGACCGAGGAGGGGAAAGGGGATTTCCTTGGCTTCCTCCCATGCAAATACCTCCCGGGGAGCGGCGGCGGCCCGACTCCCCTCCGCGGCCGCTGGGAGGCTCTGCGCCTCGCCCCGGCCTCCCCGGCGCCGCGTCCCCGGCCGCGCTATCGCTGACACCCGCCTCCCGCCCCCGCAGCGCCCCGCACCGCGGAACCGCTCCGCGCCGCACCGCACGGAGGGGCAACGGGCAGCTCGGGCACTCGTCGGCAGCAGCGTCCGGCGGAGGCAGCGGCGATAACCCACCGCAACAACCCACCCCGGCGGGTCGGGGATGGAATATACAAAAACACAAAGGAAAAGTGGCTGGACTGTTCTGGGTGCAAAATGCTGGAAGTTTGTAAGTGCAACTCTCCGTTTGTAATTACTGTCTGAAGAGGGGCTGGTGGTTTTCTCTTTTTTTAATTTTTTTGTTATTTTTTTTCCCGTGCTTTTCTTGAAACTGTACTTGAAACTATTCAATATCTGGGAGTATGAGGGAAAGTATGCTAGAGGAGTTCTGTGCCTGGGTTCGTAGCTTGCTGCTTTATTGCTAAGGGGGGAAATAAGAACTGAAAGCAATATGGATTTTATCCAGTGGCTGGATTAACTGAAGGCGAAGCATGGTCTGGAAGTCCACTGACTGACATTGTTCCGGACCGGGGGATTCGTCTCTCTTATTTTTATAAGAACTACAATATAGCGGCAGACAGTTGGACACAGTAATAAACTGAAGAGTGGCCAGCAAAGAACGGGCGAGAGAAACGAGAAAGCACAAAGACTAAACTAACCCCCAGCCGCCTCCTCCTCCTCCTTCCCCGGCTCTTTATTTGCACATTTACTAAAGACTTTAGAAAAAAAAAAACAAAAAAAAAAAAAAGAGCCCCAACCAACAAAATCCAACAACGCCTAGTCGCCAAATCTACGAGATTTTTGGTCCGCCGGGGGGTTTCTCCGTGCCGCCGAGCACGGCAATGCCTTAAATTTCCACTTCAAGGAATAACCCGCCCGCTCCCCCGAAATAAAATAAAATCAATAAATAAGAAATAAAGGGTAGACTATTTAAAAATATGTGAAATGTAATTAAAAGGTAATAAAGCTTCCTCTGATTATCTGGTCCTTGGGGAAGCAGAGTGTTATGAGTGCAACTTCCCAAATACAGTCATTCTATAAAATAAGTATGGTGAAGATGAAGTAGATTGTATTGCTATTATAGTTAATGATCTTTTACAGTTCATGTCAGGGGCACTGGAGCAGCCTCTGAAGGTGAATGTGCACAGTTCACGCAGAAGTTGTGTGCAGTATAAGGCCGTCTTACTATCACACTGTACCAGCCTTTAGAGGAGATTCATTTTGTTCCATAGATGGTCCCTATGCTTCCCAACTGGGCTATGGTTCTCTAAGAGACATAAGGGATATGGTTGCTCCAAAAAGCCTGTTTTCTCAGTCCTGTCGATATACCCGTGTACAGTTCATAGAACAGTGTTACTTCAACTTTGCTCCCCATTGTAGTGTAGAGTAAAGCTCACTTTAGGGATGTTGCAGGGGTGCGAAAACATACAAAGATGCTTCCCCTTCTTCCAGAGCCCTATCCGAGGCTCTGCTTGATGCAAAAATGAGGGGAATGCACTTCACTTTGGATAGAAGCAGCACTATAATTTATTAAGCAAGAATAACAGTTTAGCTAATTAGTAAAATAAAGTGAAGTATCAACTAAGTTAAATAAGACTCGATTGATGTCAAGGTCACACTATATTACTTACTACAAGGCAATTAATCAAAAATAAGTTAATGTAACTAGAGGAAAAAAAACCCCCAGTGTGATTATGAGTAAATTTGTGTGCAACTAACAAAAGCAATATGTTTATAATAGTTGTACTAATGAACCTATAAGCGATAAAATGATTTTTGGCTGAGGGTATTAATCTTTTTTACGGGGATTGCAAATGGGGCAGAAGGAAGGGGTAGGGAAACTCATCCAGTCATGAGGTTCAGGATAGACCCCCACTTTCCTTCCCAATTCCTGTATGGAATAAGGAAAGATCTACCTCTAGTCCCAGACCTGGCTGATGGTTTATGACTAGAGACACGGGGAAAGGATTGGATACAAGGTGTTGGAGTTTGTGTAGTGCTCAGTGTAACACAGCACCTTAAAGTAAATGATCACAGCAATTCACTAACTCTGATATATTAATACTAAATCAGAATAAACACTTGATTATGATAAATGCAGTAATTTCTGTAAGATCTAAGAAAGGAATCACACACACACAGAGTTATATATATACATATAGAGGTTAACCTGTGAATAAGATGTACTTATTCCACAGACTGCAAGCAACAATCTTTCAGGGTAGAGGGGGGAGTGTGGTCCCTCCTAAGCCCCCTCTACTTGGAATATTTGATGGGTATGGTCAGGGGAAGCTCTCACTGACTCACTCTCCAAGCCTTAATCGGGAGAGATTGTTATGGTTCCAGTCATGTACGAGGTTGATGAACATTAGAAACCAAAACTGTTTTGGTTTCAGGAGGCCGTGCACCAGGACAAGTTGTACTGGAAAGCAGGGCCTACCAAGCTTCTGAGCTCACTGCCCTCCCCAGGCCTGGGCAGTGCCCGACAAAGAGCAGCAGCACCGGTTGCACTGCAGCCTGGGAGCTGCTGTCAGCGCGGCCTGTCAGTGATGCTCTGCGGAGATGCCCAGGCTATGGGCAGCTCTGCCACCACAAGGGAGAACATACTAAGGCCAAAATTCAGAGTCTGACAAGGTGACAAACTGCATGTTGACATGATAAATACCATCAGGCAAGAAATGCTGATAATATGTAAAATAAAACCTTAATACCAATACTGAGTCATGTCTAAGACTGAAAAGTCTAATATTTAATCTCAGTGGCCATGAGCAGATACTTAGGAAGATGAAGAAAGGAGTGAAAATGCACAGAATCATAGAATGGTTTGAGTTGGAAAGGACCTTTAAAGGTCCTCTTCCTGGCTTGCTTGAGGCTCATGAAATAAGTAGATTGCATAACTCTGGAAGTTTTTTATTTCAACTTAATGCTACATCAGTCCTAATGCATGATGATAGAACTGAGCCCTGTAAGCTAGCCCTCAACTGGCACAGAAGACCCCCAGTGCTGACTAAACACCTACGTGCTCTTTTCTCTCACCCTCTGTACTGCAGTAGTCAGGTAGACACTTTATCTCACCTTAAGTAAAGGAAATGTAGTTGATAAAAAGTGAAGGTTCTGGTAGGAATTTACATTAGCTAGGCTGATACCAAATGAGTTACCCACAGTAGGTATCTGGTTTTTAAATTGCTTCTGAGTACCTATTTTGCATTAGTAAAATGTACACTCTAAAAGATCTGTGATAATTTTGAACTGAAACTGCTGTTTGCTTACAGGATTAATTCCTTTATACATGTTCCCGCATTTTCTGAAGCTCTACTGCTTTGGAAAACTGTCAAGAGTGCAATTGCAGTATCTCAGTGGTATGTTCTTGAACAACAAAGGTTTCTTTGAATGTGGAAACTCTGGATCAGAGTTTTATTCTGTTATACTGTCGTATACCATATAGGATTATATACACTATATATATATCAGCAGCAGAACTGAAAAGAAGACAGAACCCATAATAGAAGAAATCCAGGTTGGGCTTTGCTTTTTTTCATATGGTGCCTGGGAAATATTGTTAAAGATATTTTCAGAGGAGAAATAATTATCTGTGTAGCGATTTTAAAAACAAACAAACAAACCAGAACTGGAAATAAAAATTAACTTGTAGATTTATATGATTAAACACAGACCATGAATATTCTTATGACAAAGAAACATGTTACAGAATTACACACAGACAAAGGTTAACAGAGCTCATTAATCAGAGAGTTGAACTTATTTTATGTAAGGCAAACACAAAATTTAGTGAATAATGGAGGGAGACAAGGAAAATGAAACTTTCTAGCCAAGATAATTGCGCAGACAGATTTATCCTCACTTTCTCAACAGTGGTAATGTAATTACTAGGAAATGACAACATAAGAGTCTTCCTTTGACTTCTCTGTGTCATTGTATTAGTCAAGGTCTTAACTTTAAAAAACGTATAAATCTATATGTTAATGGGCTCAGTCCTTAACTCAAGCTCCAAACACAGCTACAGTTACTTCACAGGAAATTATAATAACGATAAAGTCATTTTATTCATTGAAAAAGAAAAAAAAAGAACAACCCCTCCTGTGGAAGATAAGTACCTAGAGGAATTCTATGAATAATTTAAAGATCAATTAGCACTCCTCTGTTAGGAACTTTTACTAATTCTTTACAGACAGCATGTTTCTTCTTCTGTGCGTTCATTAATCAGTTGTGGCTGTACAACAGACTAAAAGACTTGCCTGTTCAGCCCATTTAATACAGATTAATTTACCCAGAATAATAAGATCGATGAAAAAAATCTGCACGTGAATGTATCTATGCATATACACAAAATACATGAATGATTTCTTACTAATTGATAGATTTCTGCCTAAGAGATAGATGAGTGTAAGGCAATATTATTCCCCAAAGTAATTAACAAGTAAATTTCTCTCCAAAAATGCTATGAAAAATGGGTATATGTAATGTGACAGGCTGGAAGGGCTATATCATTAAATTGCTGAACTGCTCTTTTGACAGATGCTTGAACACAATTTCTGTTTACCTGTTCAGGCTGTATAAGCCCCAGGTAGGGGAAGGAGGAATTTTTCTTACTTAAACTGGCATGAACTGACTTGCTCTACTGCAGGAGTTTGAAACAATTCTATGTACTGAGAATAACCAGATAGTACTGCCAGGTAGATCATTTTAATTTTCTTGAAGCAGGACATTCTGATGGTTAAAAAGTCTACGTACACGTGTAAGTTAGTATCAGGACGTTTAATTAGCTACAGAAGGGTGGCCCTTGGAAGTCATACCACTCAGTCAAGAAACATCTAAATCCAAAGCAGTATGCAAGCCAGACTAAATGGGTTAAATTAAAGTTTGCTGGCATTTTGGGTGCATGTAGCTGAGTGGTCTTGAGGATAGCCTCAGGTCTTCCCTCAGCAGGCAATGCACACATACAGGGAGCCTGAATAACCATATTTTGAACATTTGTCTAAATGTTGAAGCCCACCACTCGTTGCGGCAACCCCTACAAATAGAACTTAATTTGTGGGTGGGATTCACATTTCTCTTTCCAATTATAAGGCTGGCATGATGATGGGAGGCTGATAGTAGAATTACAAACTTCATACGTGAAACCACTTGAAAGGTAAAGGAGCTGTTATTCAGCAATAAGTTTAAGACTTAAGACGCAGTAAATTTTGTAGCCCTGAAATACTTAAAATGGAGCAGAACTGATTTTCAGGGACTGACATGATATTTTCTTAATGTTTTTAATAGTTTCTTATACGGAATTGACTATCAGAAATATAGAAAAGGCAGCATGGCAACGACGTAGTACCATAGAATGGTAGTTGCAGGCAGATTCTCTGTTAAGGCCAAAACCTATGATTAAAGTTTTCGTATGTCATATTTCCCTTTTGTACTAGGTGTTGGTGAATATCAGCATGGTGAGACAATTCCTTTCATTCTCAGTCAGCGACATCCATATCCATCTGTGGCCTGACTCTCTATTATTCGTTCTGCTCTGACAGATGGGCACCTAAATAGATGCCTCTGCAGTGTTCATCTCTACATCTCTTGATTCTTTTTCTGAAGCTGTCCCCTAACTCTGCTTTGAGTCACAGTTCTTCTAAAAGTAGCACAGTTTAAGCAAGCATTTAGATTAAATCCTTGTTTAGGTATAAAAACTCCTTTTTTTTTTTTTTTTCCTAATGCAAAGACAAAAAATTAGCCCCCTTCTGTCTCCTTTGAGAATTTGTTCATGTAATGTATTCATATTAAAGTATTTGTTAGCATTTTGGAAAGGAGCTTTTATCCCATGACCAAATGAAAAGTATTTAATTTGAAAGTCATACTGTTCATTAGCTGTCATCCTCATTAACATTTCTGACATTCTCTTACTGCAGGAGAATAGTAGTTTGTAATTTTTCTTCCTGGAATGTCATAAGCACAAAAATGTGACATCCCAAATGTCACATTATTTTGTTTCTCAGGAGCAGGAGAAAAGAGAAATTAAGTAATTTCTTACATGAATAAAAATGTATAGAAGTAGTCTGCAGGTATGAAGACCACCTCCTGATTTATCTAGTAGGTAGGAAGCTGAGAGTAGCAATCGATAGAGAATACACAGTATTTAATTTCATTCATGAGATTAAAGTCTGATGAAAATACTAAAAAATACAGTTGTTCCAAACAAATTTAAGCAATGTGTTAAAGGGAAATTTCAGATGTTGGGAAAGGTATTTGAAATTCATGTTAGTCTCATGTTCCTGTGGGTTTTTCTTGAGATATGTAAAAAGGAATATGAAAAAGTTACAAGAGAATTTTTAGTTATAAAAATAGTTTATCCCCATAGTTCACCTCAAAGTGCATTAGAAGGAAAGGTCAACATTCCTTTGCTTGAGAAGAATAATTTATTCAAGCATAAAAGGAAGTCTAACTAAATGTAGGTGTTATTTTTTGCTTATTTCCTATGTAGAAATGCTCATATTTTACTGACAATAATAACTTAGCTTACTTTTTTACTGTTCACACACAATATACAGTTCTCTTTCTTGGCTATATGTTTAGTAGTCTTATCTAGTTCTGTAATAATTCCTCTGCTTTTAAGAGCTTTTTAATGCTCAAAAGCTGGTTTATGCTTTCTTTATTCTAATAACTTCAGTTTGAACATTAAAACTGTAGTATTTTTTAGACAAGGAAAATGTCTTGGTAGGAAAATATTCTTGCTCATTATGGCATAAGATATGTAAAAAGTAAAGTATATGTCTTTAAGCATTCTTGCTGGCAGGGCTTAAATCTTATTACACATGCAGTACCTAGGACATTGTTCTAGACACAAGTCTAACTGTTTCAGAAGAGCTATTTTATTCTATTCTTTATTATTAAATTATTTAGATCAGTAATATTTTGTCATGAAAGTCAAAAGTAAAACATGTGATGTTAATAATTTACTTATTTCCTCTAACTCTATTTTGATTTGTGTCCCAGTTTTTGGCTATCATGGAAGAGG
Organism: Ceryle rudis; assembly: GCA_033439905.1. Classification (NCBI taxonomy): domain Eukaryota; kingdom Metazoa; phylum Chordata; class Aves; order Coraciiformes; family Cerylidae; genus Ceryle; species Ceryle rudis. The sequence continues at coordinate 28,363 of JAAGNO010024218.1, forward strand.
TTTTGGAAGTTTTTGTCAAAATAGCTCTTAAGAAATTTTATGGCAGCTTTGCAAGATACACCTCATCAGTTATAATTTGAAGATTTTAAGACTGTAACTTGTACAATGAGGATACCTATGTGACAAAACAGCAAGGTGACAGAGACAGTTATTACCAAAAAAAGCTCCAAACTAAACCCTAAAAAATGGAATCTTGTAGAAAACAATCAATCAAACAAACAAAAAAACCAAACCGAGACAAAAACCTAAACCAACCACCACCATGACCACCACCAACAAAAAAAACCCTAAAACAAAACAAACCAAAACCAAACAGGAAAATGTTTCTAGCTGGAGGAGTACCCTTGGAAATCTGCTTCCATACGTGTGTGCCCTTTTTCTTATTGCCTTCCACAAAACACAAGAGCTGATGCTTTTTGTAACAAGGGATTCCTTATCAATTTTATGGGTTTGCCATAGAGCCAGCACACCACTTTCCTTCTCAGAAAGCAGGGAACTCTGTCCTTTCAGTGGTACGATACTAGGAGAACTTGGTAGACATTCTCCAATACTAGAAAAGCATTAATAGGCATAAACTTCCTTAGTGCTCTCTTCCTATCCAAGACTGTAATATTTCACACAAAACAGTCACTGACATTGTTACCCTGAAAATAACGGTACTCTCTGTGATTGTGTATTTTTCCTGGATTTTCCTGGATTGTATTCATGTATTACTGAAGAGGTTTTTGTCTTTTATGAGAGATAAAAAATGGGAAATAAACAATATTTCTATGTACTTCCTTCAACCTCAATGTAAGCACTGGCTGAATGTTTTCCAAGTATGCTGAGACAGTGAATAATTTCAATGCCAAATAGCAAAAGTTGTCAGGAATATTTCATATATGTTGGCTGGCTTTGAACTGTAATGTTTCATTTAATCAGTTTCTTTACATAATGACTTTAGTTTGAACCTCTCTTGCATGTTATTGCTCACTCTCTAGATTTTTGTGATAGAAAGTTTGGTCAAGGTGAGGTATTTGTGCTGGATAAAATAAGGTCAGAAGAAATATGTGTTTAAAAGCTATTTTCACTATATATAATTCCTGAAATGGAACCACTTCCTTTTCTTATTAAACTTTTCTAATTTTAACAGATATTTTTCTTCATGGAAAGTGAGTTTTCCCACTCAGAATGTCTGGTTTTCAGAGCACAGACCTTAGGTTAATGAAAAATCTCATGAACAACTGCTTATTTCTTTAAATTCAATCATTTTTCCATTAAATGTTCTATTTTTGATGCTGCATTTTCACATTCACAATGGAGGAAAATGTCTTCTACTAATATGTCAGGGATGCAGCCCTCTGTTGTTAATTCACTTTATGTTCAGGCAACATCGTAGAATCACTTTATTGTAAAATTGTCCTTAGCGTATATGAAGCCTAAACATCCCTTCCTGAAAGAGATAAAAATGTAATTAAAGTCTGATATGATCCATTGTCAGAGATGGAACATTAAATTAAACAGCTATTAAATTTAAGTCTGGTGTTGCCAAGTCTAGTGTAAATCTCATGATTTAATAACCTCAATGCTATCTTTCTTTTAATTTTATTTTATACAAGAAGCTAAATATTAATTTATTCTTATTTATCGTCAATGTTCATATCTTTATTGGTCTGGATTCACATTTTTAATCTTTGGCTATGACTGGGAAGGTGGTTTTTTTAATAACAATTGAGTTTCTCTTACCATAGCATGACTCCAGAAGTTGTGACTTTAGAAATATAAAACCTATTATCTAAAATTGTGTGAGCTGATACTAACTGCTGTAACAATTTCCATGTACTAGTCCAGATCTAGCAGAATACATTCGTGATAAAATTTATTACAGTTCTACTAAAATATTTTATTATTATGGTATTCCTCTTACAGTTCTGTGAATTTCTGGATCACTTATTTATAATTCCAGCCAAGATTATGGTCCCTTATGTGATAGCAATCCTTGATGACTTTGCATGTGGATGAGGAAAAAAAATTAATTTGAGGAAAAAAAAAATTAATTCGAGAAAAAA
>JAAGNO010024219.1:0-13698 GCA_033439905.1 Ceryle rudis
AACAGGACTTTGGGGAGGGAATATCACCAGGGCCTGAGGCTGTACTAGCTTTCCAGACTGGGAAGAGTCAGGCGCAATTCCGGTGCTTTTGCTTAGGCCCCCCCAACCTCTCTCTCTCACACACCCCTTCCCTCCCCACGCGCCTCGCCCCCCTCGCCCGCCGTGCTCTCGCCCCGCCAGGGACCCGCCGCCCCCCGGGGAGGATGCCCGAGATGGTGAAGGGAAAACCGGGGGGCACCGTCCGCTGAGGCCGGTCCGCCGCCGCCTCCCCCTGGTGAGTGACCCCTCTCGGGATGGAACGGGATGGAACGGGATGGAACGGGATGGAACTGGAGTTCTGACACTCTCCCCTTACCCCCCTTACCTTGCCCAGGAGGAGAGCGCAAAGGGCCCCGGGAGGAGGAAGAGGAAGGTGAAGGTGAGGAAGAAGGGCTCAGGGCAGCCAAGCCCAGCTGAGGAGCCAGAGGGACCAGGAGGAGGGGGTGACAGCCAAGCAGGGGCTGCCAGGGGGCTTCTGCCCCTGAACAGGGTCAAACAGGAGGAGCCTGTGCCCACTGGGATGGCCACCTCTCATCCAGGTAAGAGGGGGCTGTGGGGGGCTGCTGGCACCACTGGCACCAGGACCCTCAGAGATATCCTACAAGGCAGTCTTGGAACCCAGCAACCTGTCAGTATGCTGGACCACTGGTCTCAGCTTTGCTTGCAGATCAGCTGACCTGGTTCATGGGACTCTGACTGGGGAATGGGAGAGACATCTCTGAGCATCTCTGCAGGGGCTGATGGATGGAGATGATGGGAGACTGCAGATCCACCAGCAGCAGTCTTCTCAGCTGATTTGGTGACATCTCCATCCTTGGCTGGGTGTGGTACCTGAAATTTTATATTTCTCCATCCAGCACAGGTCGTGAAGAAGAAAAAGAAGAAGAAAATCAAGAATAAAATCAAATCCCAGGAACCTGCCATGGAGCAGCCACAGGAGGATGTCTCAAGCACCTTTGGTTGGTATTTCCCATGACAGATTTTGCTGAAGATTGCCAGGGGGTCTGGCCTGCTGGCAGCAGCACAGGAACCTTTGGCTGAGGGATGCTCAGTGCAGGGACATAGGCACAAGCAAGTGCTGCTGCAGAGCAAGGTGGGGGCTGTTGGGGAGAGAGATGCTGCTGCCTCTGCCTTTGAGTGGCGTGCAGGGAGGCTACGCTGTGCTGGAGCCTGGTGTGTCCTTGCAGCCCTTGCTCAGTGCAGGCTACCAGGCTGGGCCCTGGAGCTGACGCCTATGTTAGTGCCTGACTGCTTCCCTTTCTCCCAGACTTGTACCGACGGGCAATGCTGGCTCTGAAGATGAGGCAGGAACAGAGGAAGCAGAAGTCCGCCATCGTCCCCTGAGCAGGAAACCATGTCCCAGAGGATGAGTGGTCCCAGGGGAACCCAGACTGCAATGACAGTGGGACCCATGCTCATGAAGGGCTTCTGGGATGCTTGGCCAGGGCTGGCAGTCCTGGTCAATGGGCCCTGGGGTGTGAACAGCATCGTTGTCCTCTGCTTGGCTTGAAACCAAGGATCTGCAGGACTGAGCCAAAAATCCCTTTGTAAGATGCCTCTCTGGCAGCCGGGCTGCAAACCCATCTGAAAAGGGAGCAGCCGGCCACATGCTGACCCCATGTTAGTATTCTGTGGATGACTCGGTCTGAACCCAACCGACTCTGTGGAAGAGAGGAAGATGGGAGCAAATATCCCCAGAGAAAAGCCCATATCTTGCATTGTCCTAAGCCCAGGCAAAGCTGTCTTCGCAGGTCAGGGACTAACTCAGCCCCTCATTCAGTCCCTGCTGCTTCCTGGACAAGTCTAATTTCCTGAAGGTGGTTAATGAGCTGGTTAGGGAAGGCAGTCACAAATGGTCTGCAGAAGAGCTTCACCCAACTCCCAGCCACATCTGGTAGGGCTGTCAGGACCCCACTCGCATGGTGGAGGAGGGCGATGACCGTGTTTTCTGTGTATCCTTGCAGCCCATCGGTGAAGGCTTAGTTCAATGGCAGTTGGTGGAGGGTGCTGGAGGCTTCTTCCCCAGGTTCACTCAAGGTGTGAGTCAGCTCTGCTCCCATCTTTACTAATTAACAGGGCAATGCCTTCTCAGTCCAGGGGAATTAAAACCAGTAAAGCCCTTCCCTCAGTGAGGCTGAAAAGGAAAAAGAAGAGAAACTCCAGCTACTCTGCCTCACCAGTCTGCTGTAAAGTTTTAACTCTGCCAGCTTCAACTCTCAGTGACTATAGGGATTAATTGTAAATAAATTGTAATTAATGAGCACAAATTAATACTGGCTTGTAAATACAGCACTTCTAGTAAACCCTTGTCTCTGTCTGGTGGAGATCCCAGCAGTGCTGGTGCTGTGGGTAATGCGGGAAGGCAAAGTGGGGACCCAAGCTTGTGGCAGAGCCCGTTCTCCTGGAATGGGTCAGGCCATGCGTGCCCCTGCAGGGGCTGCTCTGGGCTGCCAGCCAAGCTCCTTCTGCTGGGGTCACAAATGTCCATGGGGCCACAGGGAGAGAAACATTAAAAGTTTATCTCCTGTAACAGCCACTTCTCACATACTCACTGGGTCTGGGAGGATGCCAAGCCCTTCCAAACAGCTGGCACCCCAAACCAGGCCATGGGCACACTGGGGCTGAGCCTCACTCACTGTGGCTCTGAAATCATGTGGGGAGTGGGAACTGAATGGGTTTGGAATCATCTGGCACAGCCGTCTGGCAGCCAGCTCCCTCCGGTGCTCCCCATGGTTTCCAGCAATGCAGGTCCTCATCACAGGCACAGGTAGCCATGCAGGGACACAGTGTGCCCCACGTGAAACAGAAAGCCAGAGAAGATGGCCAGTGAGATAAATTCAAAGGCAGAATTGTCCCGGCTGGTGCTGCTGGGCTGCTGAATGCAACTTTCCCTGGGAGCCAGTTGTAAGAAACCAGTTAGGTTGATCTAACGTACTTTCCCCTGACATAATGGTCCCCAGTGAGTGCTGCAGACAGGCAGTTCAAATATATTTCAAAACTAACCCCCCTTATCCTGATGTTTCCGTGGCTGTAGAGCAGCTAATCCCTACTACAGCCAGGAGAAAATCCTGGTCTGCACCAAACAGGAATACAACTTTTATCTTCTCCAGAAGGTGAGCAGCAACACCTCCATGTTAAAAACCAGAAACGTCTCAGAAATGAGACCTTGAAATAGATGAGTTCAAAGATAAACTGAAAGGTATTAATTAATGGCCACTATGTGCCAGGGGGTAATGGGCTGGGTTGCTCCTGCCATGCATGAAAAACAGCGGCTTTAACAGGAGGGTGCATGCCTGAGTCAGGCAGAGTGGGCAAGGCTCCTTTTTCCATCCTTCTCCTCCTGCCATTCATCTTACAGCCTGATAGCTGATTAACCAGCAAGGTAAGGAGGTCTCTAGGAGATATGGTCCTCAGTGGCACTGCTCGCTGCCAGTGGGGTGAGGTGCAGCTCTGCCCAGGCCAGTCCCAGCATGTCCAATCTGCTGATGGGTGCACTAGGGCCAGGCATGGTGCCCAGCAGCAGTAGCTTGCCTTGGGGAGATGTCCCCAAAAATGAGGTGGTGGTGAGCAGCACCCTCCCACAAATTTTGGGTTTGCTGGAAAGTGCTGGTGCTTCAAATGTGCTGAGAAGTAGGAAGTGATGCAACAGCAACTGCCCCAGGGAGACACACCTTCTGTCTACTGATGCAGAAAGTAAATTATATCAATAACATTTTCTGCAGGGAGGACTGGAGTTGGCTGGATGAAACAACCAAGGCTTGCATTTCAGCATTTTTATATTGCCCAGCGCATCCTTCCTTTCAGGTTTGCAGAGGAGCTGTCTCAGGAGGGTCAGGTTAGGAAACCTGGTTCCTGCTTTCACGAGCGTTTTCATGGTGCCTCAGCCTTGGTGCAGCTGCATTTGCTGCAAACTGGTGATGCAGAATTGTGTGAATTTTGCATGTCTGCAGTCCAGTTCCTCTCAGTGCTGCTCGGTCGGGGAACCTGCAGCTGCTGGCGTGGACACCAGCAGATCTCTCCATGACGTGTCCTTCTAAGCCTGATGGATGGATGGAGGGAGGCTGCGCTTGTCTGAGCTTTGCAAAAGTTGATGCTGGTTCGTGTGGTGCCAGAAGGAGATGTTTCAGTAAGTGCCTGTGGGCACACACCTACACTGGGGCATGGCTGGCCCCACCTCCTCATACCGACATCTCTTGGCACAATCAAGTTTTTTCCTGGTTCCTGTTATCACTAAGAAAATTTATCCGCATGGGCTGAAATTTGGAGGGTAGGAGAGAGACTACTGCCCTTTTGAGAAAAGGGCTGGGAAGAGCATTGCTTGGACAGTGCTAGAAACACTTCTGAGCTCTCCTGTATACAGCACATCACCAAGCAGTGGGAAGACCTGGAGGAGACCTGGCAGAAGGGACCTTGTGTCGAGGCTGACAGCCCCTCTGGCTGCACTCTCAGCCCTGCTGTGCTTTCTCCCACCTCTTTATGCTTTGCTTTCTGCCCACTGGCTGGGCTTAGCCAGCAATTACACTTCATTTTTTAACATCTCCTCACTCCTTTCTACCCTCAGGAGATGATGGGGAAAGCAACATTGACTCTGATAGCACCTCTGAGAGCCCTTAACTTGTCCCACAAATACGGACAGGACAGGAGGTACCACCACAGTAAGCTGGTGTTAAGAGACACAGGGTATCTCTCCTGCTGTACATCCACTGTTGTATTTTATTAATTAAAAGCTCAAATGTGTATTTTTTTTCCCCTATATGAGCTTTTCTGGGGGAGTGTGAACCACTGTGGGTCTCACCATCTGTCACAGTTTAGGGGCTGAAAAGTAAAATCACTGAACAGAATTAGTTCTGTTCTCACTCAAACCAGGACACCATCATTTCCAGTTTCAGATGCAGAGATCCTTTGTGAGTCAGCCTTCCTCCTGCCCACAGTGAGGATGCCTTATGCTCCAAGGGGCAGGACAGGTAAGGTGAGCCTGGTCTTGGGGTGCTCCGCTTATCAGTGACCCAACAGTGGCCAGGACTGATGAAGGGAAGCAATAAAGAGACAAAGATTTGTGATTGTGTGTAAAACATGACAGTTCTTTGTCCACTTCTTCACTAACCCCAAATTACAGGAGGAGGAACCAGGAAGGTACATTCCCAACCCTGGAATTTCAACATTGATTTAGGGCTGCAAAGGCAATTAAGTGCAAGTGTGAGTTATCCTCAGTAACGGGTGTTTTGCAAGGTAAATGCAACGGGTCACACATTGCCAGGTGCTGCAGGAGCTTCTCATTCCCCACCAGCATCTCTGTAAATCTCATTCTGTTTTCTAAGGTACATAAGCAGCCAGGGCAAGGCCAGAGCTTTTATGGGGACAGAGCCTGGGACTTGGGGTGGTCAAAGGTCTTTCACATGTGACTTTTCCCTCTCTGTTCTGGACTAAAGGTAAAAAGGAATTAATAAAAAAATTCTTGTCCCACTGAAATGGTGGCTGGTGGGTTGGTGAGCTGCCTCTGCTCCCTGGCTTTGCCATTCCTTGAGAAAGGGTTGGAGGTATCACAAATGTGCTTATCAGGCAGCTCTAAGGTGTGGGGCTCTCTCTCAGGTTACACTGGTGCTGAAAACTGGTTACAGCATGTATATACTTAAATAAATATATGTCAGCAAGGTTAGTGGACTTTAAACCTTGTAATGAGTGTTTAGGTTGATAAATGACTGGAGTGTGGGGTTTTTTGAGCTTGAGAAGTTGGTTGTTATGTACACTTTCCCATCCTTACAGCTCCTACGCTCTGACTCGGGTGGGCTGGGTGCCAGCATGCTCTTGTGGCAGTTTCCTAACCAAAAAGGAAGTGTTGGGTAATATTATTTTTTTTCTTTTCTTTTCTGGGTAAGCACACTAGGGCACAGTCAATTTCCTTGAGATCATTCAAAATACTGAGCTGAAAATTGCCAGCGTGTGATATCAGGCAGCTTTCACCCCCCTGCAGCTCTCAGAGGCTGCATGTACTGAATAATGAATAACCATGCCCAGGCTTCTTTTGGGTTTTTGGTATCAGTTGTAGATCCCCTGTTTTACTACATTAAAAATGAGAGCTGGAGTGTTTGCTGTCATGTACTCTGTGGAACTGTTAGGAAAAAAACCCCACTTAATTAGGTGAGAGTAACTCCCCAAGCTTCTCTTAATTGTTATGAAAGAGGCTATTAAGATTTTGCAGGGAAAAAGAAGATAACGAGGACTGAAAATTAGGAAAATATGAAAACTTTCCATTTCTAGGTTAAATGAGCCTTGTTGGAGACATTATTGCTGGCAGGAGGAGGAAGGATATAATCAAATTTATTTAATAGATGTATTTGTCTTGGGGCACAAGGGAACATGCTGGAATCTGAAGCATACAGATTTGTCACATCATGTACCAAATATACTTATTTTTTTTTAAACCCTCTTATAAAAAGCTTGTTTTTAAAAAGGGAAATTCTGTTAACTAGAATTGGTAGCCTTTCATAAATTATAACTCTGTAAGTTGCTGCGTATTTGAAGAGGTTATTTCAGACTGTAAGAGGAAAGTACCTCTTGATAAATACTATCTGTGTATTAATTAGAAGGGCTTTTGCTACAGAGTATCGCTGAATGTGGGATCAAGAGCCAATTTATGAACCAGAAGTTTTCATTTTAAAGCCTTCTGCAGCAATCAGAGCTCAGGCCTTGTCTGTGAGAGAACTTTCACCTTGTTAAGCTGCGCTTATGTTTCAGTGCATCTGGGTTTAAGCAAGATTCTAGCCCAAATCCCTGACTTGTGATATAAATCTTTTTCTTGCTACCCAAGCTGTGCTTTGCATTAGACTTTACAACCCACCTTCCATACATAGCACAGATGTGGGAAGAGGTTTGAGGGCTGATTTTGTACGTCTTCTGTCGGGCGTCTTTTCTGGGCTTGTCTTCACGGATAGCAAGCTACAACTGCTGCACAGTCTTGCAGCTAACCAGCATCTCAACCATGTGCCCTACTCCAGCAAAAAAAAAGCTGCTGGTGGACTGCTAAATTGATTTTTAAATGGACTTGGGGTGGAGAAAAGCATGTTGAAATCCCCTTGCTTGACAGACACAGCAGTGTGGCCACTGCTGCTGAGTCAACTCTGTAGTGCTCAGTGCACGCTCTGAACTTGCCCCTTTCTTCCTTTTTTCCAGGAACTCTGGGGAAAACCCAGAGCACTGCTGGGGAGGTCCCTGTTGAAGGTTGTGATTTTCCAGAGAAAGCCCAAAGCAGATGGATTTGGCACAGGCTGAGAGGCAGGACTTTGGAAACTGTCACTGCATGCTGGTCCCCACCAGTGCTTGTTGTGCCATGCTGATCTGTGGGAATGGGTGCGTGGGCTCCTGGGGAAGTACTAAGGCATGCTGCTGTGCAAGCCCCTCTGCACACAGAGTTACTGGCTTCCTTCTCTCATGGCTGTTTTGCAAGTGTGATGCAATCGCTCATTGAAACACCCTTGACATCATGCTGGGCACTCACGGGCCCATTGTGGCTGAGACCCGCTTTTTCCAGACAGATGGATGCTGGAGGAGGATGAAGCCTACGGCCTGCCATGGTGTGGGGTAAGGAGAAATACCGAGAGATGACAGCACCTAAAGGAAGGGCTCCTGGTGAAACAGAATTGGGAGCTTCCAAACCCCCTTGCTTTCTAGCACTCCTCACCGAGGTGGGAGGCTAGGTGTGGCTGGGTAAGGACTCTGAGATAAATAACAGTTGTTATTAAGCAGGCATTCTTTATTGCAGCACTGGGGCAGCTCTGGGGATTCTCCTCTGTAAGTGCTCCGATGAATCAGAAACACCATCTAACAGACATGAAAAACAGACATATTCTTCAAATTTCCTGGAAAGGGCAGTCTTACTCTAATGGGTTCCTGGAATTCATTTACATAGTCCGAGCATGCTTAATAAAATTACGGTTAGGGTCTTTTCCCCCTCCAGTGGTTGTTCATAGTCTTCCTCACAGTGTTCACTAGTTGAACTCTGGGCTTCCATTGCCCATACATGGTCATGGGGTCAGCTCAACCTGCCTTTGGCCCTGGAAGGCTCCAAGAAGATCAGTTTAAATTATTACTGCTGCTTACCTTGACACCCTGGGTGCTTGTTATCAGGCTGCTCTGGCTTAACGAACCATTTCAAGACCTGTCTCATCTTTGCCAGGCAAGAAGTTGCAGGCTTCAAAACATTTCATTATCAACTCTACCCAACAAGTAACTAAACCATGCAAGTAAGGCTAAGAAGAGAATACAAGTATAGCTAATAACATTTACAATTTCTGTGCATCAACCAGGGAGTGACCAGGGATATCAATCCTTTGACTGGCACATATTGGACAAAGCCCTACCAGTCTCTGCAGAGTGCTGTGCCTGCAGCAGCACTGAGCATGGACTCACATGTTCCCAGATGAAGATGCCCCTGAGGTGGTGCTCGTGGCAGGGGGAATTGCTTTGAAAGTGGGTAGCTGTGGTGGCAGCCAGCAGCGGGTGCTCTTTCCCTGATCCTCTTGTCCAACATGAGCAGGAGCTCCACAAGCAACAAGTTGAAGGGGAGGTCATATCCTTACAATAAATTAGCTGTCAATTTAAATAGTTGGATTAACAAGATCTGCTTCAAGCCATCACAACATAAAAGGTAAATCTGTAGTACACGTCAGGAGGTGGGATGGACCTTGAAGAGAAGTAATACATCTTCACTGACTTCATAATCCACCAAATATTACAGAATCCGTTAAAAAAAGTCTTAACGATACTCAGCTGATTGCATGTTCTTTCAAAGACAGCGCTCATCCTCTAACTGGCCACACGATGGCAGAAGAAGCAAAGAACACTGCAAAAATAAGTGCTTAAAAAAAAAAAAAACACCAAAACCAACCAGTGAGGTTTAGAGTGTGACCCCAGGTTAGTGAGAGCCAGCCTCACCTCCTGCTAAGCTACCTGCTGGGAATTGAGGTTCAAAAGCCCCCGTCACTCTGAACATTAAAAACAAAGGTTACAGGACGTGAGAACTATTTTATGAAAGGATTTGATGGACTCTTCCAAGTTGTGAGTTGTTCATAGCAATGCCTTGGGTCTCTCTGATCGTGCCCTAGTTGTCAGTCTGCTGAGGGCTTGACTGATGTGCTGGATAACTAGGTTTTGATGCTAGCTGAAGTGGCGCTGGGTCCCAGATGAGCTGTGTTGTGTGACATTCATGAGAGGAAGGTCCCCTTGCCATGGGCAGGGCATGCCTGGACGCGGGATGGAATATTGCCAGCTCTGTGCAGGAGGCCCCTTTGGTAGCCTGAGCCGTGTGTGTTACCCGTATGGGGACTGGCTGTTTGTGGCTGCAAAAGGTGCTTTAAAAAACAGATTCGTTTGTAAAAGACCTGTGAGCTGATACAGTTCCTACCAGATCAGCAGCTGAATCATGCAGGTTGTTTCAGGGTGTGGAAAAAGCCCAGTCAGGGTTGTTTTGCTTCCTCTCTGTGGGATGGGTTCTGCTGAGATAGGGGTTTTGCTGCCCCGAGACCACTGTGTCAGCAGCAAAATGGGGGGTGACAGTTGCCTTGACTTCTCCAGTGAAATCATGCCTTTGCCTGTGCAGGCTCAGCAGGGAGACCCATGGATTTAAGCAGTCTGGTCCACAGCAGGAGACGAAGTTATGCTGTGACTAAGTACAGGAGACCAAATGCTTGTCTGTACCTGCTCCCAGCTCTGGTGACTTGCTTCATCCGGGAGCTCCCTGGAAGAGGGTCTTTCTCTGACACCTTAGCTGCAGCCACTGTTGGCGATATGTTAACGGTACTTACCTAGATAATGCTTAATTCCATACCACAGTCTACATCTCTCCTTTTAGTTCCAACTCCAGAAAACTTTAAAGACAAATAAAGACAGCAGCATTTTAAACTAAACTGGATGGGGACTGCAATTTGTACAACATGGGAATCATAAAGACAAGCGCAGCCACGTGGATCCTCTCTTCTGGTGGCGAGACCAAATTCCCTTCTTACCAGTTAGTGTGAGTGATGCGGAGTAACTGTACTTGTAGGAATATATTATAGAAGAGAAGAATATAGTGGGTTTTTTTCTACTGGGCCAGGTCAGCCAGGCTACCTTGGCCTTTGGAAACATGCAGGTACCTGACCCCAAAGGTTGTTGGTTGATTAGGCATCACCAAACTGTTCAACACCCACCACAAGGCACTGTAGCAGGAAAAAATGTCTGAGAACAGCAACTCTTTCTTCTAGCCAACACAAACAGGCCAGAAAACATATCAGAAAGGTATCAAAAAAGCAGTCCAAGAGCTGCAGGGTAGTGTTGATCTAAGATTAGTTCTTTGCCATTGTTTTGTGAGGGAGGGAAGTCTAGAGCTGAACTGGTTAGGCATTATATTGTGATGTTTACCAATTTCCATTCATTATTTTTAAATGTATTTAAAACAGCCTGGCATTGTTTTCTGCTTTCCTCTGTTGTGGTTAGGCTTTTGTGTGGAAAGGTGAGTAGCAGCACAGCTGCATGGAGCGTAGTGGAAAGGTTGCACTCAGCATTCAGATGAGTGCTGGTTGTCCCTTCAGGACCTTGCTTTGCTCAGCAAGCATGTGGGAGTCCTCACCCACCCACTTACTGCTGCCCTGGGATAACTGGGGTTAAAAAAAAAAAAAAAAAAACCAAACAAAAAACCAAAACCAAACAAGTAGGCCCCTGCCTGCCCAACACCCGACTGCTATTTTGGTGCCGCCCAGGGCAGGATTTCTGTGTGAGCTTAGACATATCATACTGTGTAAAACTGCTAGACAGTTGGTGCTTAAGTAGAGCAAGTGTGACTTGTTCTAGCCTTAGCAAAATCAATATGATACTATTCTTGCTTTCAAAATGCCAAGTGAAATATCTCTGTGTGTTTTCTAGGTCTCTGGAAGCCCAAACCTGCTCTCTGGGCCCAGTTGTGGTTTTGCCCCGTTTCCAGGGAGAAGCCTGCTTTCAAATACAGGCTGATGAAGTGACAGGGGCTCCTGGGAGTCGTAGTCACTCCTGGAGGTCCTCAGGGCTGCGGGCAAGGGATAGCACTGGGAAAACTCTGAACTGTGCTTTGCAGAGGGTGTTGCTCCAGAAAGGGCTGTTTTATTACCAGGAAATAACGACAAAAATGTAAGTAGAAATCTGCAGATTTTGTTGGATTACATCTCATCTTTTTCAATTTTGGAGGTTTACGTAGAAACAAGTATTCTCATGTCCTGTGCCCTCTGGACTGAGGAGGTGCTCACTGGAGGAAGCCACTTCAGAGGACTATTGTTTCCACTTGTGTTATCCCAGCCCAGAGAGAAGAGGACACTGGCCTGTGTGCTGCTGAAAGGCTGGAGGCACCAGGGAAAGTGGGGCAGTCCTGGGCTCAGAGGCTACCAAACTGCCCCAGGGGCTGGGCTGGGTTTGCTGGCTGTCAGGATTAACCACCAGACAGCCAAGTCCCTGCCTGGGGGGTGCTCTCCTGGGTTGTGCACCAAGACTCCTGGGAAGAGTTTGCAGTGGGGAAAAAGACCAAGGGACCTTAAACACCTTCTGTGGTCAGTTACAACTTGGGGAAAGTGCTCCAAGGTGTCTTTATGATATTTGCTTTAGCATCAGGGTGGTGACTTGGACTTTTGCACCAGAGGATGACAATGAGGGCTGTGACACAGGATGGAGGGGTCCTGCATGAAATATAAAATTGTACCTGGTGTCTGTGGCTCCAGGGAGGGGTTGGAAGGTGGACAAAAGGGGTCTAAGCCAAAGGCTCTGGAGCTCGACCTCCCTGAAGGAAGGTTGTAGGGAGGTGGGTGTTGGTCTCTTCTTCCAGGTAACTAGTGATGAGAAGAAATGGGCTTAAGTGGTGCCAAGGGAGGTTTAGATGGGATATTAGGAAAATTTTCTGTCCTGAGAGAGTGGTGAGGCCTTGGAACAGGCTGCCCAGGGAGGTGGTGGAGTCACCATCCCTGGAGGGGTTCAAAAAGCATGTAGATGTGGCACTGCAGGACATGGTTTAGTGGTCGTGATAACGTTTAGTAGACTGTTGGACCTGATGATCTCGGAGGTCGTTTCCAACCTTAATGATCCTATGATTCAAAGGGCTGCAGGGATGACGGTTCTCTCAAGCCCCCGCTACAGCCCCTCCCCTCCCGCGGTTCATCCGCTCTCGGACCGTGCACCGGGCCAGCCCCGGGCTGCTGTCTGCCCGCCGCACGCCGAGCGCTCCCGGCACGACTTGTCCCCGGGGCCGCTTCTCCTCCGGCAGAGGCGGCGGCCGCCGCTGCCCCTGGATCCGTGAGGCCCCGCCGCCCCCCGGCAGCCCCGTGTGCGTGAGCAAGCGAAGCCGAACCGGGGAGGAGAGCGGGGTAATGAGGCTGGGGTTTAATTAACCGGGGGGGGGGTGTGTGTTAATTAGACAGGTTACAGGCAGCTGCCTGGAGGGGAAGGCTCAGCACTGGCACCGAGCTGATGCCAGGGTTGGCCCCAGGGGTCCCAGTTGAGGGGTCTGGCCATGGGAAGCAGCCACCTCCTGAAGATCTCATCAGCCCTGGCTGGACTGGGGGCTGTCCTGGCCAAAATTTGGGGTGCTCAGTCCCTGTCCCACCACACAGTGCCCAGGGGTGCCCTGATGGAGCACCCGGAGCTCATGGCTATGGTGAGGGGAGGTCAGGAAGAGGTGCAAGGGCCAGAGGAATCTGAACCACAGAATCGTTGTGGTTGGGAGAGCCCTTTGAGCTCATGGAGTCCGCCCACCCCCAGCACTGCCAGGGCACCACTGACCCCTGGCCCTCAGCACCACAGCTCCAGGGGGGGCTTGGAAACCCCTCCAGGGATCCCGGGGACTCCACCCCTGCCCTGGGCAGCCTGGGACAGCCCTGGACCACCCCTGGGGGCAGAAACTGTTCCCAGTGGAGGTACGCCTGGCACCAGCACCGCGATGGCTCCGCACCCACTTACACCACTGCAAACAGAAGTAACTCTGTCAGGGTTCGGTGCAGAGCTGCAGAAGGGGCAGCCAGTGGCTCTGAGCACACTGGACATCCTCCTGGGGCTGCCCAGTGCAGCCAGGCCAGTGTCTGGCAGGATGGCACAGCCACATGGCACAGCTTGGTGCTGTACGGAGCTATATGGTGCTGTACGGAGCTATACGGTGCTGTACAGGGCTATACGGTGTTGCATGGCACAGCTCAGTGCCATATGGAGCTATATGGTGCCGTACAGAGCTATATGGTGCCGTGCGGCAGCCATGAGCTGTCAGTGCCCTCTGGAGGCGGCGGCACAGGCACGGAGCTGTCACGGCGCAGGCTGTACGGTGCCGGACACCCGACTGTGGCCACCCCATGCCTGGAGCCCAGTTCAACTCCAATGCAGGTGCTTTGGGGTGCAGGATCCCACCAGCCCCCAACGACCCTGCCCCATGGGAGGTGCTGCCCTTCCCAGGACACCCAGGACATGAAGCCCAGCCCCAGTCCCCTGCCAGTGTGGGGATCCCCCCATCCCAGCCCCTGTCCCCTGTCCAGCCTCGGCACTTACTGGTCGTCGCCCACCTTCTTCACCCAGGCCATGTCCCGCTCCGACTGGTCCTGGGGACGGTTGTGTTATAAATAACAGCCTGCTTCTCGCCGGCCTGTGACTGGGCAGCTGGAGCCAGTGTTGGGTTTCCATCAC
>JAAGNO010024220.1:0-34441 GCA_033439905.1 Ceryle rudis
CAGTCGCCAGACGCCCGTGGCCAACGTCCCGCTGCTGCCGGCCCCTCGTCCCCGCTTGCCGCGGCCGCCCTCCCCAGCCCCCGGAGGGAAGCGGGGGGCGGCCCCGCGCCCCGCCCCGATGAGCCGCACCCCGGGGGCCCCCCCCCGGGGGCCTCGGCGGTCGAGGGGCCGACCCGCGGCTGCCTTCGGGCAGCAACCCCCGGGTGAGCCCCGCACGATCGGAGCAGCAGAGATCGGACCAGAACACGAGGCTAATGCTGGTTTTGGGGGTGGCCCCAGTGTGGCCTTGGCGGTGTTATACGGTGGGAGAGACCTGCTCTGGCAGGAGAGATGCTGCCGGGGCGTGAGGGGCCATACTCTGGCATGAGGGATGTTGCTGGGGTGCAGGGGATGCTTCTCTGGAGTGGCAGACGTTGTGCTGGTAAAACAGATGTTCCTCAGGCATGACAGACATGAGTTTGGGAAAACAGATGTTACTCTGGGAAGATGGACATTACTGTCAGCGGAGGAATGTTACTCTCAGATGAGAGCCTGTTCCCTGAGCATTAGCCCAGTGGCTTTCCTGAGAGCACCCAAGCCCCCAGTCCACGATGCCTTCTCACCCATGTGCCCTTATGGGCCATGACATGTGGCGTGGGAGAAGGTGCTTGTGCTCCTGGAAACGCAGATGCGTAGCTACAGTGTGCCTAGTCTCAGGGTACCAGGGCACGAGTATCCCAGTTACGTTTGTAACAAACACATTGTTTTATGAAACTTTTTCTGGGAATTATGGTGCAATACTTCTCTTAGCAGCATGGGTAAAATAACTTCCCCAAACATCTTTTTCTGTGCTGTGACACTCGTTATTGCTGCATGGTTTTTTGTGCTTTTCTTCTGCCACCAGATGAGCGTCCCTGTCGGTCTCTCTAACTTTTACTTGCCTCTTAATGCCTTCCTGCCTGCACTCCAGCGTGTGTTCATCATCACCCTAGTTCTGCTGCCTGCACCCTTGTACTCAACCATTCCTCTTTGGATTTTTTTTTTTGTGATGAAGCTGTTTCTCACACATGTACCAACATTCATGTTCTGGCTTAATTTTCTTCATAGCCAAAAACTGGGTGCGTGAATATCACATTCCTTGTATGCACCTGCACATTTCTGATATAATCTGCTCTACCACACTTCACCCAAACAGGCAGACCATCTTTTGCACTAGTGCCTCTTCATCTGCGTACAGGTCGAGGGCTCTTTCCTGTTGCCCTTTCTTTGGGCTTTTGTGTCCGCACAGCCTCAGGCACGCTTGTATAATGGGCAGTCGAGGTATCTCCTTCCTTTGCACTCATCTTCATCCATCTGCGCCTTTGGAGCCTGTCAGGTATCTGCATATCTTTAATGTCTCCCTCATGTTCCCCCGCAGGTGGGAAGTCTGCAAGAGGGCACCAACACACAGATGTAAGCCTGTCCTTGCCCTTCCTTCCCACATTTGCCACTGGGCATTGACACATGAGCTGAGGCAACCGCTTTTTCTGGTGGTGGCAAGTTTAACCTGTGGGTGCCTGTCTTCTGTCACATGCACAGATGCTGTTGTAAATGCAGAACCAAGTTGGGTACGTGCTCTTTTTCCCAAAATAGAAAGCAGTGGGCTTTCTTAAAGTTGGCAGGAGAGACAGCCTCCTCTTAAACCACTGTCCTATGCATGGACACCTGGGTTTATCCAGGGTGAAGGTTGGGCACTGAAGGAATTCAAGTGGAATTTTTTTACCCCAAGCATATAACGTATGGGATAAATCACCACATGTGACAGTGAAGCTAGACCAAGTACTCTGTTGGGTACTTTTTTCCTCCTTTTAAGAAATTAGCCAAGTATATGAACAAAAAAGCATGAAGTGAAACTGCCAGTGTGGGACAGGAGGCAGAGCTGGGGAGGCAAGCTGGCCCCATACCAGCTGTGGGTTTCTTCTGTTCTCAGGCTCTTTTGCTCACTTGTGTTTCTGTGTCCAGGAGCGTCCATGAGAGATTCCTCCCTTTTGGAAAGGAGTCCCTCTCTGACTCCTTCTGTGCCTTCAGTATTAGCACACCTCTCCTCTTGGTAGCTGTAAACAACCCCAGTGTCCTTTCTCTTGTCTCTAGTGCACATACAATAAAAATGGTCTTCCATATGTGTCTATCCTCTGTTTAGGGAAACCTGAAGCTGAAATTGTGGCAGCAGGCTCCCAGTCCTGAGAAGTCTTCTCTCTGGGCCCTTCCCTCCTAGTCTGCCAGAATTCATTATATTGATAGAAAAAAAAAATGAAGCTTTGAAAGAGCTGGGTCTAAAAAGTTGGGTTTTCCTATTTTGTTTTCACATATTAATGTATGTCCCAATTGTATTTTTACTTAATCTGCAAAGACCAGAAACACACCTTTATAAAGGAGAAATCACATTCTTATATAGTGAAGTCTCCAAGAGCTTTGACTTTTAGAAAGAGAACAAATATTCTGAAAGTTAAACCAAAAAAGAATACATTAGTGCAGATACCTTTAATGCTATATGTGGGGTTTTTTTTTTTCCCCTGTAGCTCAGTAGGCCTCTCTGTTTCTGGACTGCTTCAGATCTTGAGTCTTTTGTCCTAAAGTTGTTGGGTTTGGGTTTCAAGGCGCGCAGAGAAACCAGTTCTTTTCTGAAAACTGCATGATTGCTCATTTAAATGAACATAAATTGTTTCTGTTCATAAGATCTTTTTTTCTAATGGCTGATCAAAGTTTGAGTGAAAACCATTTCATCATTTCCAAATTAATTGGACACACACACAATAAACATTTCAGAGAGACTTTTAAACACAGTACTTTTAAAATCAGAATGTGGATAGCCAAGGCATGTTGTCATGTAAGACGGGTCAGTCTGTGATTTGCTTCCATTTTTTGCAGAGAAAGGGACCTTCATTTGCTGGAAAAAAGGCACGCAGACTTCATTAAAACTGAAGGCAGTGCAGAGAAGAGTCCTGGGATTTTTCCCTAGACTGGAAAAAAAATCCTTTTCTAATGGGATATTTAAGGAATGTGGACCTAGGTAGCGTTTCAGAAAGAAAATTAAGAGGTAGCGTTGTGTGATACCTGAGCACTTTGTGCAGCACTGAGAGCAGCTGGTACTTGGAGAGCTTTCTAATTCAAGAGGAGAACTTTAAAGTGCATAGCTGGGTGTTTAAGCTCTGTGCATTCACATTAGAAACAGGCAACGTTTTTAACAGCAGGGTGTTTAACCACTGGAACAACCGACCAAAGGCAACGTTAGCTTCTCCATCTCTTAAAAATCTTCAGATAAAGACTGAATGTCTTTATGGAAAAGTTGCTTTACTGGAGTGCAAGTTCTTGTGCTCACTGCAGAGCTAACTGGCTGAGGCTGTATGGACGGAATTACAGATGAGACCGGTCCCTGTGATCCACTGCCCCCTTCCAAGCTTTGGCTTAGGCCTTGATAAATCTTACACAAGCTTTCCTCTGCCCTGCGTGGGGTACAGCAATGCTGTTTCCACAAAATAGGGATGCTCTTGTGTACCTTGTAATTGCACAGCCACTCTCCACGAAAGCAGTTTGCAAGGGGGGCCCGCTGTGGATGGCAGGTTGGCTGTGTGGGGATCCTTTGCTTGTCCTTGGGAGCTGTGAAACGGGCAGTGAGGTTTGATGGCTTGCAACGTAGCTGCAGGCAGCAAGGGGAAGGGAGTGTTGTGTGTGCCCTCCAGTCCTCAGGGGTCTGGACTACTCAAGCTAGGTTTTGGCTTAATTCACAAGACTTTAACTCCTTGTTCTTGCATTATGTGTCACAACCAATTGCCAAGCCTCTTCTTTTACCCCTTTTTTCTCTTTGAAAGGGAGCTCAGCGAGGTTGTGGCACCCAAGTGGCTACACCAGTGCTGTGGCCCTCATGTTTCTGATTGAGTTTTCCCTTGTACCTTTCCTCGCACCATCACCATGTATACCTAGGACTGCAGATTTCTACAGGCTGCAGTGTCCCAGTGTCCTGCACGCTTCTCTCAACAGCTTTTCCTCTTCCCGCTGCCTGACAGGGAGGCACTTGGAGCAAATGAAGGGGGGAAAAAAAATGTCCATGCAGTCAGGCACTCCCCCATCTGCTCAACAGCCCTATTCAGGGGTGCTCCAGCCTTTGGCTGCAGCCCCCCAACATTTCTTCTGTGGGGTCTTCCCCAGGGCTTGGCAGTGGCAGATGGTAAGGGCTATGTGAACCCCATCTCTTCCCCTTGGTATGTTTACCTGTCTAAATTTAACTCCCCAGCCAGCTTCATCCATCCTAAGCTGACCTGTTCTCTTGTGGCTTAGCTGTGGGTCTGGCTCCTGCTGCAGCATTTCCTGGCTGCCTTGAGCTGGTGGTTTGCTGCTTGCTCCCTCTCTCCAGCGGACGCTGGCTCTTTCGAGGTCCCAAGCAAGCCAGTCATCCACACTTGAAGGTTTTATTTTTAAATCTGTCTACACAGCCCTCGGGACTGGAGGGTCCCTTGTTCTCTTATCCCTGATTGCTCTGAGTATTTACTCTGCAGTGGACTTCAGGAAATCTCCCCTTGCCCAGCTCCAGCCCACAGCCATTTTCCTTCTGGCTGTGGTTGCTCACAAATGGAGACTAGGCATGCAGAGTAGCTCCCTGGCCATCTCTAAAGGTATGGTGCCTCTTTCTGCTCCCATCAGGACCCCAGCAGTGGAGTCGGTAGATGCTTCCCTGTGGAGGCATCTTCCTCATTTTACTTTGTTCAGAGCTGGGTTTCCCCAGCTGGCTTTCATCCCAGTTTGGGAATCAAGTGATGTGTCCCTCAGCTTCAGAAAAGATGGAGGAAGAAGCAAGAGAGATGAAGTGCTTCTGTTTCTGGCAAGCTGGACAGAATTTGCTTTCTTTAGAGTTTCAGAGTTTGAGACAGTAAACATGGCCCAACCTGGCAGCTGCCTTCATCTAAATAAAACCATCAGGATCAAACCATTCGTGTCCTGCATAACACTGCAAGAGACCCCTAATTGATCTCTGCTTTTCTGGGCATGCCTGCTTGTCCTGTAGCTAACGCTGTGGTCTACCACATGAGAGCGATGGTTTGAATCCTGGCCTCCTCTGTCACTCTTTGAGCTAACCCGGTGGCCTTGTGTTTAATACTCTCATATTCAGAGGAGAGGTAACGAAGGCCAAGGTTTTCGGCACTGACTAGTGATTTGGGGTATCCAACTTAAAACACTCTCATAAGTCATGATTTTTTTCTGAGGGCGAGCTGGTTCTGATGCTTGGACAGGCTTAAGTAGTCTGGACTTGATTACTCAAAGTGACCAGTCCATTTTGCAAACCTTCATATCAGGATCTGGAGTAGAATTAGGCAAAACAAAATGAGATAAAATAATTCAAGATGCAGTTCTCTAGCAAGGGTACTCAGATGGAGTGAGTCTTCCTAGAGTGGGAATTGATTCATGGCTAGAGAGCTTGTGGCACTGTTGCATGCAGGAGTTTGAAAAAGAGTTGTTGGTTTACTTCAACTTGTGGTTTTCAATAGCTCATGGGCAAGGCTTGAAGGGTTTGATAGTTTTGTCTTAGGGAAGGAAAAGGGGAACAACATTTTAACCTCAGATATAGATACATATTGATGTGCGTGTATATATGTACAAAGTCTAAGTGTTATTTTATTTAAAGCATTTGGGGAAAATACATTTTCTGTAAACTTTCTCATTTCATTTGGAGAGGACAGACTGAAGTGGCTGGGTAGAGCATGTGGTTTTGGGTTATTTTTTCATCATTAAGGGCAGAGGGTTAACAAAAGTCATACCAATACTAGTATTTCACTGGTCTCCCTAAATTTATCTTCCTTTTTCCAGTTGCTCTCTGTTCAGCTTCTTGGCTGGTTTGGTATCATTGTTTCACTGAGTCCTGAAGCATTGTAGCACCTCTATTGTGGACAAGTTGGAGTTCTAAAGCAAATTAAATTAGAATCATTCTTGCTTAGCTGTGAAAACGTTTCTGAGCTTTGTTATGCATCAAAGAATGGTGAGAGAAGCATATGAGCCCAAATTTGTTTTCATTAATGGAACATTTTTCAAAAAAAAAAAATTTTGTGACTGTCGGGTTCATTACTTTCTGAGGTGTTCCTAAGTGCTCTGAAGTTGTCTCTAATGGTAAAAAATTGATACTGTAAAAAAAAAAAAAAAAAAAAAAAAAAAGAAGAATTAAGTTCATTTCTTTTCCTTCAGTTTTTACATACAGAGCAATACTAGAGATTTTCTTATTATATTATGTGGTCCAGATTTATTAATAATTACTGTAAATATTGGTCCTGGCAAAATGTCAGGGTTTTGCTTAGTAAATATTTTGCCATTATCATTTCTGTGTCATAGCTGGGAAGGTTTGGAGTATCCTGTGGCTGTCATCACTGTCAGTCCTGCCCAGCTTTACATCTTTGAAAACTAGCTGGAGCTTTACAGTCTTGTATCAAGACGATGAAGATATTCATGGGGTAGCTCTTTTACTCTTTGTGCTGTATTGGAGGCTTCTGCTTTTGGCCCGGAATGTCAGCTCTTGCTCTAGTGCGTGGTGTGTGCAAACCAGATTTCTCACTGACATCTGCAGCCTTGCGGGTGGCTGCAGCTGTTATTCCACCTGTGGAGATTTTGCAGCCTGCCATACAGGTAGAGTGGAGTGAGTGAATTATGACCAATTAACTGTCCCAATTTCTTTTCTGTTTTTATAGCTATTCCCCATTTCCACCTATTCTTAACAAGCTGTTTGGGAATCTTGCCAAAGTACAAAATGAAGTTCTATTAATTTTTTATTAAAGGCGAGGAAGTTTTCAGCTGGGTAAGCTTGGTAAGTGCAGCACTGTTTATGTTCAGTTGTTGCTGTAGCTGCACAGGCTCTTTCAGCATCTCTGCCATTTTCCAAGGAGCGTGGGCAATCCTGAAAGGCCCAAAAGCTGCTTGTCTTCTCCGCAGCGTGCTGAGAGGATCTAAGAGTGAGTCTGCATTTCTGCTCAACAGTTGCACTCCAGTGGCATAAAACCCCATTGCATGTAACAGACTTTTTGTCCACAAGGCATGTAAAACCTCTGTATCTTCTAAGAAAATGGTGCCATTTAGATAAGACTTGCACACCAGGAACAATCTGTTCCGATCAATCTCTGTCTGAATTTGCCTGTTTGTGTTAGGGGATGTCAATGGTTGAGCAGTGCTGGCACGGCTGGGCAGTGCTGGGCTTTTTCGGCCGCGTAGCTGTGACACCTTTCCAAAGAGCATGAATGAAGGCAGCAACAGCTCCTTTTCTGGCCACGCAGGCATCTTTGTCAGCACAGCAGTGTTCACTGGGGTGCTGGGAGGCAAGTGGTTTTATAATATTTTTTTTCCCTCCATGAACTAACGAAGTTTTATGGGGTAAACTTGATAGTTTGGTCCAGGCCCTACTTAGAGATGCCAGGTAATGCCTCACAGTCAAGCATAAAACCAAGCTACAAGCAACAGGAAAAGTGGTAACATGCAGACAGTTAAGTTTGTGTTAGCTAAGCCTAACTTTAGCTTGTGGACAAGGCTGAACTCAGAAATGTGTTTTAAATACATTAGAGATAAAGCTCTGTCAGTTTGTTGCCACCTTTAGTTAATTTGTATGAGATCTAAGTTGGCAAACCTTGTGCTTCATGCAGCTGATCCCAGCTGAGCAAATGGAAGGTAACTGTCACAGCATGCCTCTAAGCCAGCAAGGACAACTTCGCCTGTCAGCTGTACCAACTCCTGCACCTCCCTGAGGCAGCAGGGAAGATTATCCTTTTACTTCCCAGCTGGTCCAGTAGCTCATTTTTCCTCCTGGTAAAAGAGGTGGTGATCTTCACAGAGCCCAGAATCTTTGTCCATAGCCAGGGAAGGATTACAGAGTAGACCTGTATGCAAGAGGATGTGCATATATTGGCCTATAGGGTATACTGGAGCTGTACCAGGAATGGGGGAGGCTATGGCCCTGTGGAAATTGTGGCTCAATCGCACCTTGGGACAGGCATCAGAGGCTGCCGTGGGGTGGGGCATAACTTTCCAAACTCAAGCCTGGGATTGAAAGAGCTCAAAAGCAACACCCATTCCCAAGTTATGGTTTGTCATCCAGAAGGTCCATCAATCTGGCAGGTGCTGGTCTGATGTTGAAAGCTGCAGAATAGCTTGAACATGATTTGTTCCCCATTTAGTTCTCGGGCAGATGTTGCTGCTCTGCCCAGCCATGGTTGTGACTCCACCTAATATATTTTACTTCTCCCTTCAGCTCCTCTGTCTGAATGCATGGGAGCTTTTCGCTTTTAATACCAGCATCATCACACCAAATTCACCACTTGATCTTGTCACTCTTTTCTGGTAGGACTTTCTCTCACTGTACCTCAGCACTGTGCAGAGTGAATCTTCCAGACCATCTTGGTGACTTGTAATCTGAGGTCCTGCATCTGTGACTAATCACTGTAAATGGACTTGCTGGGCAATTTTTGTGCTGCGCAGACTTGTAAGTTCATAGCCAGTGTCCCATGAGTCCAAAGCAGTGGACGTTAGTGTTGTAGTTACCTTTTTGGACAAGGTTTACTACCCCCTATTTGGGGTATACTGCTTTCTCTCATTGTTGCCCCTTTACAGAGAACTCTGGCTCATTATTTCTGCACAGGGCAGAAGCTGCTTGTAGTCGTACATCTGCCTAAAGACATCTGCAGAAATTCTGTGGATTCTTGGAGGTGGAGTTAGGCTTTTGTTTGTATTTTTCTGCAAAGAATTAAGTAAGTAACAAGTGAGTGCCATTTGCCTTTTCTTTTCCAAGGTTTTGCAAAGCCAGTCTTTGGAAAGAGGTCTGTAATCTTGTATGCTGATGAAGAGATGCTGCTTTGGAAGGCATCTAGAAGTATCCTCAGACACCACTCTTCATCTGTGTGTAAAGTGGGTTTCTGTTTGTTCAGTGATCATCTGACATCATGGACCGTTTCCTCTAACTTAAAATCTCTAATTGCTCCATAATATTTTAGGTTCCTAAGCAAGTGTGGGTGCAGGGATGCCAAATTCCTGCACTGCTATAAGGAATCTTCAGTGCGTCCCCATTGTGGATATGCCTGTTGTGGACATCCATGTGCTTGGAGCCAAATGCCCTGTCCTCAAGCACCAAAAGAAACAAACATGGAGCTGGTAAAATAAAAAGGCTTTCATAAAAACCATGGTTTGATCTAAATTGAAATTATCAGAAGAAAACCATATTTTTTTCCATGTTTCAAAACCTAATGATTGCTGTTTCCAGTTGACAATCAGACTTAAATGTTATTTTAAGTTGAAACCTGAAACAAGAATTTAAATTTCAGATCAACATCCCCAAATCTGTTTTTTGGCTCAACATCTGATTTTCATAGAATCATAGAATGCCAGGTCAGAAGGGACCTCAAGGGTCACCTGGCTGAACCATTCTTGGGAAAAACACAGTCCAGACAATGTGGCCCAGCACCCTGTCCAGATGAATCTTAAAAATACCCAATGTTGGGGACTCCACCACTTCCCTGGGGAAATTATTCCAATGGCTGATCTCATTGTGAATAATTTTCCTCTTGGGCCTAATCAGAATCTCCCCAGGAGTAATTTCTACCCCTTGTCTTTTCTGTGTGACTCCCTGTAAAAAGGGATACTCCATCTCTTTGTAGCTACTCTTTAAACACTGGAACATGGTGAGAAGATCTCCCCTAAGCCTTCTTTTCTCAGAGCTGAACAAATGCAGCTTTCTGTCAGCCCTTCCTCATATAGCAGCTTCCCGGTCCTTTGATCATCTTTGTGGCCTTTCTCTGGACCCTCTCCAGCCTGTCCACATCTTTTTTGCATAGCAGGGACCAAAACCGAACACAGTATTCCGGGTGTGACCTGACAAGTGCTGAGTGGGAGAATGACTACTTTATCTGTGCTGGTGATGCCCTTGTTGATGCATCCCAGCAACCTGCTGGCTTTCTTTGTGACAGCAGCACATTCTTCACTCATATGGAGCTTGTTGTCCACCAGGATCCCTAGGTCTCTTTCCACAGAGCTGCTCCAGGCAGATAGATCCCAGCCTGTGCTGAACTCCCAGTTTATTTTTTCCCAGGTGCAAGACCTTAAACTTGTCCTTGTTGAACTTAATCAGGTTCTTGTTAGCCCACTCTTCCAGCCTATCCAGGTCTTCCTGCAGGGTGGCTCCCCCTTCTGAAGTGTCCACTTCCCCACTCAATTTGGAATCATCAGCAAACTTATCACTCTTGATCCTGTCATCCAGATCAGCTATGAAGATATTAAAGAGCATGGAGACCCATCTTGATACCTGGGGGACCCCACTTGTGACAGGTTGCTAGTTTAAAAAGGAGCTATTTACTGCCACCCTCTGGGTGTGCCCTGACAACCCACCCTACCACACAGGCCACTTGTCTGGACCATAATGCATCAGCTTCTCTAGGAGGAAGCTGTGGGGAACTGTATCAAAAGTCTTGGAGAAATTGAGGTAGACAATGTGGACCACTGGCCCCTCAGCAACCAAACAGGTTACTTTGTCATAGAATGAGATTAGGTTTGTCAAGCACAATTCACCCTTGGTGAATCCATGCTGGCTTTTCCCAGTCACATGCTTCATTTGTCTTGTGATAGCCCCCAGGAGGATTCATTCCATAACTTGCCCAGGGATTGGAAGTAAGACTGATGGGCCTACCATTTCCTGGATCCTCCTTTAAGCCTTTCTTGTAGATAGGGGTGACATTAGCCTTCTTCAAGTCTATCGGGATGTTCCCCGATCTCCACAGCTTCTCAAAGATTATGGAGAGCTGTCTCACAGTGATGTCAGACAGTTCTCTTAACACCCTTGGGTGGATAATGTCAAGGCCCACTGATTTATAGGGGTCAAGCTCCTGTAACAGTTCACATACCAACTCTTTCTTCACTGATGGTGCGTCTATGTTTGTATCAACCTGGATTTTTGATCCCAAGGCCTGGAGCCCAACAGTGCTAGTAAAGACAGAGAAAATGCTGGTAAAATATTTTAAATGTTTTGTTTCTATCAATAATATCTTGGGGTTTTTTCCCTTGCATTTTCAAATCAAAAGCGTTTAGAATTGTTCATGGCATGAAATAGTGTAATATTTTGACCTTTCATCTCTATTTGAGATGAAATGCAGGCAAATGTTGAAGTCCCAGCCCTTCTTGGGGAACAGAGATCCACAAAAGTATATTTCCACTGGTTTTGCTGGCTGGCTACTTCAATACTTTGTGTATGATGACTTGTAATTCACTGCAGATTGAATCCATGATGGGTCCGCATGGCTGGTCTGGAGAGGCTGAGGGCAGCTAATCTTTCTTGTTCTGTCTTGTGCTTTCAAATTAATATCCAGATTTCTTTCCCAAGACACATTTTCATTTTGAACCAATGCTTGGTAGTGCACTGCACAGCTGCCTGATATATATATATTCCGTGCACAGATGAGGACTCTGATGCTCTCTCTGTCTAGCTACAAGGTCTTATATGAAGTCAGAATATTTTAAAATTTGAGACAGCTTCTTGGTCATCTATTGTTTGCAGTCTCACTGACTGTCATATATCTTTCTGCTCAGAAGTTATTTTTCCCTTTCCTACCATTGTGGGGAACTTTTTCCTGATGGGCCCTGTACAATATATATCCCAGAAGCATGCCTTTGTCAAGCTGCCTCGAAGCATAATCCAAAGAAAAGTCCCTGAAGCAAGAGATGTCCTTTTCTATTTGGCTTCGAGGTGTTATCTCCCTTCTTCCAAAATGCAATTGGCTCCTTCTACATCCCTAAGCTGTTTTGTTTGGAGCGAAGAGAGCTCAGTAAATCAAAGGAGGCCACACACATAAACAACTGTGTGTGAAATCAATTAATCTAAATGAGCAGGAGACATATTCTTGAAGGAGAAGTCTGGTTCTCACAGAAACCTCTCTTGTGTATGGCATTGGCAGGACCATTACAAATATTACGTCACTGGAACAATGATGAGCTAGGTGAATATTTAAAACTTCTTGGCTAGTATTGGCCAAAATTTAGAGGAAGAGAGGTGTTTGATTGTGTTTGAAGAGCCTTCCATGCTCTTTGTGAGTATTTTAACAAGTTACTTTTATAATGGAAATGCTCGCAGATACAATGTCAGGACACTAAGTCAAACACTATTGAAGGGACCTAAATTTTGGCATCTTTTAGTAGTTGCATCATAAATTTGCTTGCAGGAATTACACTTGCCCATCAGGCATAAGAAGCTATGCCTGTCATTCGTATGTGTTCAGGCTGCAAATGATGTCAGCAATAGCACAAGCAGCCTACAGGACAGGAGTTACTCACAGGAGGTTTTAGAAACATTTTTCTTATCTCAAATTAGAGAAAAATCTTATATTGCTTTTTTAAAAATCTGGTAAGAAGAAGTTTCCTCAGGCTATGTGTTAGAAAGTATTACTCACCTCTGCAGTTGTAGGACCGTGAAACAGGACACTGATGTGCAGGGATTTCTAAACCTGGCTAGCTCTTGGATTGTGGTCACGTGCATAGCAGCAGTGCCCAACTTTCCCGCAGGAGGAGGATTATTAATCTCTCAGCACATTGTGGTCCTGTGCTTTAGCATACCCAAGGGTCGGTGACTGCAATCGTATCCCAGTTCCAATCTGCACCTTTTTAAATGATAAGTCTCCTCACTTAGCTGTCTGGCCTGGGGCAGTGATAACATGTGCTGGGAGCAAAAAGCTCTCCTTGGCCTTTCTTGGCTGGGGGAAGGTAATGGAAAGGAGGCCTTGAGAGAGCACTCTGTAGGGGAGGGGAAAGGAGCAAAAGATTGGGAAATTTAGAAGACAGCTACTTCACTCAAGCTCCTAAATTGTCACGAGAGACCTCTGAGAAATCAAAAGTCTTTGTGCTTGTAGTGATACTTGGACACTCAAGTCTTCTCATGGCCATGAACCTTCCCTTACCCTACCCTACCTCCCATTTAGGGATGAGGAAAATAATAAGAGAAATCACTTTGTTTTGCACTGAGGTCTCCCTAATGAATCACACTCTGCTTAGTGTAGCTCTGAATTAAAAGTTTATCCTATGGAGCAAAAGGTTCCCAAAGGCTTGAACTAAAACCAGCCATGTTAGGGGAAGCTGCAGGCTAGGGGTCTTGATAGGATACTCCCATCCTCACAACCTCATATTTAGGTTTTGCCCTGATCTCTTGTTTAATTTCTAGTATGTAATGTATTATTTTCCTGATTTGAGAAGAAAAGAAAGTCTTTTCTAACTAAGACTTTGGTGCATAATTTTTTTAGTTGAAACCAGGAGATTTTCTAACATGGAAGCCAAGAAGATGCCCCGTGGTCCTGCACTGCAGCTGGAAGCCCTTCTGGAGAAGGCAGAGAGAAGTAGTTTTCGTCCCTGTAGCTTTCTGTGTGGAAGGGCAGCATCACCACATACCATCTACTGGTGCCAAAACTCAACAGGTTGGCAGATGCTTCTGAACAGCCACTGCCTTTTATTGTTCTGATCACCATAATTTGTTTTATTTGCTATCTGATTTGATGGAGGCAGAGAAGATCACTCTGCAGGGCCCTTAGGGCAAAGCCTGGACTTCCCAGAGCAAAGCTTTCTTTCTGCCCCTCCCACAGCCCTGGGGTGACCCCTGGAGGCATCTCTCCTGGGAGGTGTCTGCTGAAATGCACCAAATCATTTGCAAGTTAGCTGGCTATACACCAGTGAAGTTCATCTACCTCAGACACTTTCCTAGATCCCAAAAGCAACCAGTGTGCTTCTTTTGGCACCCAGGTACCACTGTATAAGTGGCCTGTTTTCCCCTAGTTTCACATCCATGAAAGAGGAGTCCCAACATGTTTATATGTCCATGATGCTCATATGATGCTTACACCATTTTCTCCCACAACAAGCCTGAGGAGGAAGGGTAGATGTCATTCTCACCCCTTATATTCCCCTTTGCACTGGGATGGAAAGGCAAAGACAACCAACAACACAAATAAATTAAACTGCTAATTTTCAGGACCTAATTACAGCTCTTGGGTTTGCTGTCTGACCTGAAAATAAAATTCCTCTTGTGAAGTTTCCTTGTTTTGTTTTAAGCAAAGCAAGTAAACAAGACCCACACTGCTGACTAGGGGAGGATGGTTTTTCCCAGTTCACTTTCCTGTATTCTTCCTCGGGTTCTGCTTAGCCAGTTGTGCCCCATGCTGTATTTTGGGCGGGGCATACTGGGCTAAATATATCTGCACTGCCTTTGAAATGCAGTATGGAGTGTTGCGTCATTTGGTGGAGTTTACTTGGAAACTAAGGTGGGAAGCCAGCTTTTATTTTCAGCCCTGGGTCAGATGTATTGGTCAGTTGTCTCACCCAGAGTTTTAGTCTTGATCGGGAGCTCGTCCTTGCAAGACAGACATAAAAACTACTCTCCAAATAAAAACCCAAGCTCACTGCAGCAACAAAATAACACTGGGCAACTATATTTTTCTTACTCAATAGCCAGATTTACAATATGAGAGCTTCTTCAGATAGGTCACCTTAATAAAGCAAAAAAAAATTGTAGCTCAAATATCATGGCTTAATGAGTAGAGGTGTTGGTGTAATGCTGCATGCTCTAAATATATCAGAAAGAACTCCATAGCTGGCAGCACACTGACAACTGGAGTCCTTGGGCTTTTGCTTATGTTGGAACAGAAATGTGTACCTCCAAGAACCGTGTGAGGAACAGATGCAACTTGGTGACTAAAGAGGTCTTGGATTTTTCAATTTCTAGTCCTGCTTTTTGGCTTGTCTTCCTCTGCTGTTCTTGCTGGTGCAGGGGGAGTGATTTCACAGGAAGGGAAGGTATTCCCACGGTGTGGAAATGCCGAGGGGCAGATGCAGTGTGAGGAGGCACATCTGAGCTCACTACAGTTTCTGCTGCACACAAGTAACTGCAGCTGGGCAAATGTAGCTGTATTGGTGACACAAACTTGGTGGGGATACTTGGGGACTTACCCAGGCAAATGAGTAGGTGGAAACCCTTGCTCTTTCTCCATGAGCTCACCAGAATTGCCTGCCTACACATCTAACGTACTGTGGTCACACCTCTGGCTGCTCAATACATTTTTCTCTCCTCTTCCTTATGGTACTATAAGTGAGAGGAATCTCAGTGTTACTATATGGATGTCTTACTGAAAAAGGAGATGAGGAAAACGCTTCAGTAGGAGGTTTTATATTTATCTAGGAGGATAATGATGATGCAAAATTATCTCTGTCTTGTGATTTATAGTGCCTAGCACACTGGGGCCTCTGAATATTACTGGGGCACAAGCCACACATTGCATACCAAAGAGGTGCAGCTTTGCCGGCATAGAGCTCCTGCACATTGGGGTCCTGGTCTACACCGAGGGATCCTAGAGCTCTGGGATGTGCGCATCATGCTAATGACAATAAAAATCTTCCAGATTTCTCTAGGGGGATTTTGTTGTGAGGGTGAGGACGGGGCACTGGGGTTTCTGGGGTTAACTCAGCCTCTGTGACGTCTGTTAAGAGTGAGTGCCTCCTTTCCTTCATGGGCTTCACCTGGGCACTGATGGCTGTGAGGATGCAGAGGATGAACATTGACATTTGAACCTGCCCAGGTGTAGTTTATCCTCTCTGTAACACAGGGCTGCTAAGAGAGCAGATGGGAATTAGTTTTCTGTAGCTTGTTGCATGGCCTCTTTGCTCCTGCTTTTTTTGGTTGTCCAGCAGTTCCTAGGATGGTGGTAGGTAAGTGAACAATCCTAGTAGATAATACTGTAGAAGTTTGGTAGCTTTGTATCTCCTTGGTTAGCCTGTACTTTATGCTTTACATCTGCAAAGTTGTTCTCTCCCTTTTCTCTTCCACCAGTACCCCTGCCTCACCCCCAAGGAGATGGTACAGCTTCTGTAGCTGGGATTATCTGTTTTCAGTGATGGGATGGCAGGGCTCAGGGAAGGGTTTGGGGTTTTTTTCTGGCAGGGATAGGCAGAATTCATAAATAGCTGCCCCATGGCAAGTGCTCCAGTTACTGTACCATATGCTGTGGCATGGACTTAATATTCATGGCTTTTGTTCAGCTGTTATGTGAAAAGTAAAGGCTGCCTGCACAATATGCCAGGGAGATACCTCTATTGGGTGAGGAGGTGCTGGATGGAAGGGTGTGTCTCTCTCTAGTCCATTTCAGCTTATTAACTAAGCCATAATAACAGGTAATTAACCATTAAAATATAAGCATTGCTCCTGTGTAAAGTTTGCTCCCTTCCTCTTGCCCCCTTAAACCCTTCTCCCTATGCCTGTTTCCACTATGGATCACCTCCTAGACAGGTACCTCTGCCATTGAGTATCGGTGGGAAAGTTGCGGCCTGAGTACCTGCTTTTTGAAGAATATCTGTAGCCTTGCCTTGAGTCCAGCTGCAGAAGGTGAAATTGCCTGAATTGGCCATGATGGCCACAGAGGGCAGGCTGTGTGAAACCACTGAGAGATAATGCTGCGCTCGTGAGGATGGCACGTGGTTTGCACTTCAGTAATGCTGCTGATGCTCAAGCTGCAGTTTCCAAGAGTCACTGTGTTAGTGCTAGAGGGATTTGATCTGTTTGAGCACATTAATGTCCCCAGTCCCTATATATTGTGACTCCAGGACAAGAAACTATCCGGGAAGGGCAGATGACAGTGAGATACTGAGTTCCCAAACTGCCTGTTTCCAGTCCCCTCTGCAGAGGGATGGGAGATAACACGAGAGGGTGTGGTGGGCAAGAAAAACGTGTGCCTCCCCACCAGTTCTGCTTACTGTTGCAATTGTGAACGTAAACCAGCCACTGGATGCGGGCAGCCCCCTGCTCTCCCTTTGGCTTTTGTGTGGGTGTCTCATCTTGGTGCCTTTGAGAGAGCAGCTCTCTCAAAGTTTAGGGCTGCAGTTTGGGGAAGCAGCCTGGCAATTCATTCAGAAATGCCAACTGGGGTAATGGTGAGCTTCCCTGCTGTTAGTGGGCCCTGACTGCAGGGGATTAGGAAAGAGGGCCAAGAAGGAAAAGCAACCTTGGGACTGGAAAAAGCAGGGACAGAAAAGGAAACGAACAGGGAAAGAGCATGTGGTAACCCAGCTGGGATACAGCACATGAGAAGGAGGGTGCAGGTTTGATCAGCCGCCTCCCAGTACTGGCACTGCACTGGTGTGCTATGCTGGTGACCTCAGCACAGAATCTCACATGGCTGATGGGCAGTGGTGTGTGTGGAAGAAGATGGGGAAGGAGGGGATGTGGTGGAGTACAAGATTAACCCCACTGCTGTGAGCTTTCCTCTGTTGCCACCTATCTCTGTGCTGCATTTTCTCACCCTTGCTTACCTGAGGGCTGTCATCTCCCAGATAAAACCGGTGCATAGCTCATTCCGTGTAGGAAAGCTGTGAAGAAACCCCATAGCTGCAGAAAACAAAGTAGGAGACTTTTTTTTCTATTATTCCTTAGTCATAACTGAGCTCATGCTTCAGGAAAAAAAAAAAAAAAGGGCTGTTGTCATGGGAGAAATGATCTTTCTCTTGGGATATAAAACTTTGTGTCTGACTAGTGAAGGTCTTCTGGCACTGATGCTAATCCTGCCCAGGTTTTGCTGTGCAGTACATAATGTAAAACATGTGATAATTCCTTCTGTAGTTTCAGTAGAAATTTTTCATTTCCTAAACAAGCGTGCTGTGTTCCTATGTCCTGTTAAGCTGCTTCTAGCAGCCCTACCGTAACAGCTTGGCTGCTTTGCTGGGTGGTTTGGAGCCTTTTGATGGAAGGCGCTATTTAATTATCAGCGGTGTTATGTTCCCAGAGCTCGCTACATGAAAGCAAAATGCCAGCAGTCTGTAATTAATCTAAGCTAATATGCCACTGTTTACACTCCATCTCCCAAACCAGACAGATGTAAGAAGACACCCAGCCTTCATCTGGGATCCTCCCAGGTTATTTCTGAGCTATCTTTGGAGAACTGCAGTGAGCGTATCTACCCACCCTGCAAGTTCCTCAGAAATGAGTACCTTTAACTTTTCTAAGGAATGAGTGGGAGACTTTGTTTCCTAGCAGGGAGCAGGGTTAATGCTTTTTCATTTGCTTTACCACAGCTAACACTGGCTGGCATGATACAGGAGCACATAACTCCTCCAGTAGTCATGAATTTTGAAGTGTGGAAGTGTCTGATGTAATAGGTCCTGCTTCCTCCATTGCTGCCCTCACTTTAGGTGAGTAGGAGGTTGCTGGCAATGGGGATGTGCTGGAACTCTTTGGTGGAAAGACGAATGATTCTCAGGGACTCCAGTCTTAAAAATAAAATATCATACGTTCATTTCTGATCACTCTGCTACAAATATTTAGCAGGGAAAAAAGGTGATGAAAATGCTTAGTGGTGTGGAGAGACTGAAAAGATTACACATTCCTAGTTAGAATGAAGAGTAATAAAAAGCAACATGACAGAAGTATATAAACTTAGAAGTAGAGAGAAGTAAACCAGGCGTTCCTGTGTATACTTTTTCGTAATATAAGGTTTTCAGTGAAATTGAAATAAAACATCTGACATAGATGAAACTTAATTTTTTCTTACAGCACATAAATAATTGAGACCAAGAACATAGTAGAATGCAGAAAGGATTAGACTTTTATAGGGATAAAAACCTTGTGCACAGTTTATTAATTTTATTCTAGCTGTTTTAGAAGGTATCAGGCCTCCTGCTCCTGAACGGTCTTCCAGCTGCAGCTGGTTAAATGCTCTTCCTGGCCTTGTAAACCTCTAAAACCTTCCTTTGAAACATCTGACAGTAGACACTAGCTTAGAGGAGTCGTTGCCTGAACGCTGCATTCCCTAATGTCTCTGTATTGAATGATTACTATAAACCCGTCTGGGATCAGCAGTGACCACAACTTTCTAATTGCCTGAAGGCTGAGGTGTAGGATATGAGGATGTTGTTGTCTTCCTAGACTATAGATTCAAGGTGACAATTATGCATCTTGTTAAACCACCAGTTCAGTTGTCTCAATTACTTCTTTCTAGCCACCCACCCCAGTGTTGTGGTGGAGAGGTGACCTCTGCATGTCTGAGCCACAGCAGAAAACATTGTAACATTGGAGCTTGTACAGCTCCCATCCTCTTAGGGAATGATGCATTTTAGGTGTTACATTGGCATTTTTTTCAGCTGTTGTTTTGTTCAGACTGAAGTGAGTTATAAGCAGCCTTGTGATACGGGAAAGGTTTTTGTTGGGCTTGACTTTTCCTTGTTGTATGTCTTAGGGCTCAAATTGATTTCAATGAACAGTGATTTATCCTGTTGAGCATATACTGGTGGAGAGTAATTCCCTTCAGTGCTCTGAACAGACTGTATGCTGGGGCATCTCAGGGATACCTGGGACAGGCTCCCTTCCTCCACACCCCAGCATTTTGCTGGGTTAGCGGCAGTAGCCTGCTAGGGCTGCTGACCTGGAGGGAAGAAAAAATTGTAATATCCAGCAGAGGGTGCTCCTAAACAGATATCCCAAGTCATTGAGAACCGCTGGTACCTCTGCACTCCAGTTCTCTGGTGGCCTAGCCCCAGTTTTCAGTGGCCATGGCTGTATTAGCAGATGGAGTGGGCCGAGGAGGAACAGATCTGGAGGGTGAACAGTTGGGGCTGAAGACCTGGCACCTATGCAATAGTGCTGTGGGGCAAGGAGATGTTATTTTGGACTTGTTCTTATCTGGTCCCATGAATGTGGAGAAGACGTGTGAGGTATTCCTCTTCAAACATGGTGTCCTGTGTAGTTTCATCAGAGGAAATCCAGTTTGCAAGCTCTAAGGCTGCTCCAAGTTGCAAACCACAGCATGGTTAGTGGGATCCACAGGGGATTTGCTTCAGAAGGGATTACCTATTTGAACTACAATACTAGCATGCTTATGACTGTCTCGGTCTTGGTAGTGATGAGGTCTGCCATTGAGTCCCTGTCACACGTGGGGTTTTTGCCATGCAGGTAAGTGCAGATACTCCAGCCGCTCTCCATTCAAGGCAATTTCCAGACTCTGAGTTTTCAACTGGATTTATGCATAAACTGAATTCAAACTCTCCAAGTGCATCTCAGTCAAAGTTTCCAAGTTTGATCAGATTTTATTTCTTGTCCAAACCACAAGTACTGTGCTAAACCGTACTTTGGTCCCAGCTGTGTTCAGAAGGGTCACAAACCCTTTGGTGAACCTGGGCTGAGTTTGCACCAAATCCCAGAACCAGGTGTTTTTCATGTGTTTTCAGGACGGTGTATTGTGAATGTCACATGGCTCTGAAATGGAGTCCCCAGAGCAAATGTAGCATGTGATCAGAACACTGGGATTAGGGAAGAAGAGGAGGAATTTTTCTTTGGATAATTGTAGGCAGCTGAGTTGTCTATGGGGAAAAAAAATCCTGCTAATGCTCAGCGCCGTTAGAGCAGCTACTGTAGAGTAGGCATCACTGAATTCCTCTGCATCAAAAGGGGAAATACTTGTCTGGTTGGTAATCCAAGGCACTCTTGGATTAAAGAAAGATCGTAGGTCATGATTATATCAAATGCAGAAGACTTCACTGCTGCCTTTACAAATCTTTCTTATTTTCCCCAGTGCCTTTTCTACTGAAAAAAATCCCCGAATGTTTAATCGGCATACCTAATTAATAGCACCATCTCACATAATTTATCTTCATAGTGCTCTTTTACATGGGGTTTTTCACCAGTAGCTTTCAATGCATTTTACAGAACAGATTCTTCTCGTGATCCCCCTTCTGCACATGAGGAAAGCAAGGGAAAGTAAAAGAGACACGCTTGGGTTATGCGGCCAACCAGAGGTGGGGTCAGCAATAAAATTCCAGGTTCTTAGTTTTGGGTTGTGCTGGAACTGTTTCTCCAACCATTGAAGTGCATTTAGGGCTGGATGAAGCACAGCAGCTATTGAAACAATTCAGAGCAGAAAGTGGAAGAAGGCAGAAATGTAATTATGGACATTGGAAGCAGTCACGTAGCCAAATGCCAATGTTTGAGTAAAGCAACGTGTTGGCTTTAATAACCACACATGTGGTCAGGCACCCATTTATTTCCTCTGAAAGACAATGCGCTGAGCAGGTCAGCGCCCTCCAGCATGATGCTGAAACACTGGGTCAGTGTTGACTCAGAGGAAGGAGCTCCACTGCCTGAGTCACCCACTTTGCTTCCTGAGGGACCCTGGTTACCCTGGGAGTATCAGTGGGCCCCAGTGCTGCTATCCTGTTGAGATCAGATGAAATCATGACCTGAAGTGGTCTGCCTGCAGTTAAATATAAAGAGATACTGAAAAAAGCACATCTTGCTCTAAGGGCTAGGAGGGTAGTGGTTTTTTTTGTTTTGGGGTTTTTTTTAAGATTTTGTCTGGATTTATGGACCTCCCCATGTATCCCCCCCCCAAAAAAAAAAAAAAAAAAGCCTCCTTTAACTTGGTAATAATAGTATGGTTTTAAAAGTACTTGTTTAGCCAGTGCTGACTATATGCTTACACAGCTACCTCTGGCCTGGGAAAGATTGAAACCACAATGGCTAAGTATAGAGGTCTCTAAAATATCTTCATATATACAGTGCCTGAATGCACAAACACAACTGGTCTCACTTCTGTCTACAGGAGCAATATTTTTCCATAGGATTTGTATTGACAGAGGTTTTCCCAGTGGAGTTATGCATATTTATTAAAATAAAAATCCTCCAGAACTGCATCCATGTGCTGAACTCTATACCACAACCACCTTCAACCCAATATAAGAAATATCTCTTCCTGTAAAAAAAAAGTAAGCAGTTTTTCATTCTGTGGTGTAGCAAGCTTCTGACTAGGATTGATTTATTTATTTTTGGGTTTGTTTGGGGTTTTTTTTTTCCTTTTGTTTTTAAAGAGGCGGGGGGGGAAATATTGCCAGGTTTCAGCCTTAGCTATTGAGAATAGCTAGTGCATGAAGGAGAGATGTTCCCATCCTTGAGGTGTGGTAGGATCCATGGACTAAATGTCCAGAGCTGCTCTAGATGCTGAGCACACCGAGATGCATTTGCCTGTGTAAAGAAAGCACGTCTGTACGCAGCGTGAAGCTTGCTGTTGGGATAAACTCCTCTTTGTGTTTAGTGCTTTGTAGCCTGTCTTCTGGAGTGTGAATCCACCTCTATCTTGGAGCCTGACCCCTGACTTCTCTGTGTGCCTCCCTTTAAGTCTTTGACTTAAACTGCTGCCGTTGCTTTCGGGTAGTTGTGGGCAAAGCAGTTTTTCTGCTCCCTCTCTGTGAGTGTGATACCTCAAATATGTTCCTGCCAATTCCCAGCTGTGGGCTAGTTTTGTACTGACACAACATATTCTTGGTTAAGTGACAGATTTCTCCGAACTGGGGTTGGCACTCCTCGCTTTGCACGTAGCTGTAGGCAGTGCATGACATTGTTCTGTTGGGAGCCAGGAGGTGGTAGGAGTGGCACTCTGAATGCATGCCCAAATTATGTGCTCCAGGGAGCAACACCTGGTTTGAGACGTGCAGATGTTGCATAGGTGTTCCTCAGGCGTTTGTAGATTTTCCTGTCTTTTCTAATGAGATTATCTATCCTGGCTGTGGATCATTTGCTGGCATACCAGCAACCCTGGAAACCCCCCAACCTTTCATAATCATAACTTCTCCTTCCTTTTTGGATAAAGCATCTTCTTTCAATGTTTGTAATGATATGCATCTAAATATATAGACAGTTCTTTCAACACCAAGCCCCTGTCTGACACAGTATGTCTGCAGTTGCTACACTCAAGCTGTGTTTTGAAATCCTTCTGTCTACAAGGCCCTTTCTTTAGGAAAATGATACGGAGGGGGTAGAAATGAACATGTGCTGGGACCTCCTCAAGCATTGTTGTGAGGCTCTGACAAATTTCCCATACTGTGCCCTGGGCCCAGGAACATCAGTGATTATGTCTGAGACTTCTCTGATGACTTCCGTGCAGAAGTCTTGAGTATTTTTGTTGGCCTTCCAAAAATAAGCTTTTCTGTCCTCATGGTGTCCTGGTTTGAGTGAGAACAGAACTATTTCTGTTTGGTGATTTTACTTTTCAGCTTCTTCTAATTAACTGCACTTTCTGAAGTTAGCAGCCTGTTTTCACAGATAGTGTCTGCTGCTGGCAGTGATAACACCCCATGGTTAGAGTCAGTACCAAGGGTTGGTGTGCAGACCAAGGACACTGCTGGATTTTGTGCACCAGGTTAGGAGTGCAGAAAGTAAAAGGCTGCACCTGCAGGGAGGAGCAGCCAGGACAGCTGACCCTGAACTGACCAACGAGGGATTCCAGCCCATACATGGCATGTTTGCTATAAAGCTGAGGGACCACAAGGGTCTCATCCTTCTTTGATGGCCTTGCTTGGCTTGGGTCCTCTTCTGGTTTCCTTACATCTGAGGAGAACTCTGCCTATTCTGCCTTCGATTCCTGACCTGTGTGTTCTTGAATCCAACTTTTGTACACAGCTTCCATCTGCTGCTGGGCCCAGTCTGGGACTCTCCCAGTGCCTGCTCCACAGCATCAGTGGTGACAGTGACATAACTGCCATTGGGGGGGTTGGGTTTGATGCTGGTTTTCTATATATTCCATTTATTTTATTATTATTTTAATTTTCATTAAAGCTGATCTAGTTTCCTTTTCTAAGTCTCTCTCCCTTATTCCCTTTCTCTTCCCCTTTGGAGAGGGAGGGAGGTTAACAGAGAGCATCTGTTATAGGTCTAGCAGACAGCTCTGACCCTAAACCGTGACACATGGTTACGTGCTCAGTTTAAACACAAGCAGCTGAGATGCAGAGGGGCTACAGGGCTTGCCTCCAGTTGTGTGGTGAGCCTGGAATGGAATCCACTGTTGTTTTTCTTGAGAGGTACAAGTCACTAGAAGCTCCTATGGCACTCTAGGACATCTGAGTGCCTAGACTTTTAAAAATTCAAGCCATAAGCCTCTTCACTTGCCTTACTCCGCTGATGCTGATGCACGTTGCATAGACACGAGGGCAATATGCTGTGTAACGCATGGAGTTGTAATTTCCTGGATGAGCAACATTATTTCTGTACCTTTTTGTAGCTCATCACTTCTTCTCAGTGATGAGCTTGAAATTTTGTCTCAAAACCAGTAATGATAGTGCAAGCAGGAAACAAGTACCTTCCTGTGCACTGTACCTTCTCTGAGTACAGTGACAGTCATGCTGACTGCTCTGCTGAGAGCTGGAAAGGAATTTTTTTTCCACTCTGTTCATAATTATGGGGCATCCTATACTGGTAACAGACTTGACAAGATCCCATGAAGTTCAAAGGTCTGTGATGCTCGTGCTAGGACAGTTTTAGTGCAGTGCCCAACTTGAACAGGAGTGGTTCCAGTTATGTTCTGTTGGTCCCCTCACATGCATCATAAAGCTACACTAGAAAAATAATACCCTTTTATTTTGTGCAGCTGCTGGTTACCTTCAGTCTGAGCATATCTCTTGTGTCTCCATCAGTGGCCCCTGTTTAAGGGACACAAATACAGTCCCTGTTGACTCCTGTGAGGAACACGGCTGTTACATCAGCAAGTAGGGGAGGATACCCATAAAGGATGATAAAGAAATAGGTCTGGCAGATATCTGTAAAAAAAAATAGTGGGAATGCTGTGACCCAGGGCAAATACCGAGTAGCTTCATGTCTTGGGAAGCTTTAACAATTTACAAGTGGCAAGTTGTATCTTTATGATAACTTTATTGTATAAATTATAATAACATTGTAAAATGCAAAATCTTTGTAATATCCCAGTGAGCAAATTGTTTCACGTTGTCAGGATGCTGGGTTCAAATATTGCAGGCCACAAACATTTAGGAGGATCACAGTAGTTTCCAGACTTGTTT
Organism: Ceryle rudis; assembly: GCA_033439905.1. Classification (NCBI taxonomy): domain Eukaryota; kingdom Metazoa; phylum Chordata; class Aves; order Coraciiformes; family Cerylidae; genus Ceryle; species Ceryle rudis. The sequence continues at coordinate 24,823 of JAAGNO010024220.1, forward strand.
ATCATTCATCTAGAAATCCACCTGTATAGTGCAACATGATAATTGGAGGCAAGCCATGGACAGAGGTAGAGCAGAAACACCACGGTGCATCCGATGTGCATCTGCAAGGAGCTGAGTGTGAGGACCGAGGGAAAGGAGTTATGGACCAGGCCGTAAGAGGTTGTCCTAAACAGAAAAGTCCTCAACTCTTCTGTTGCCAGTTGTGGAGAACGTTAAAACCATGGCTTAATCTAGAGTCAAAAAAAGCATATTTAAGGTAGAGAGAGTGAAAAATTATTAGAGGTAAACTGGTAGTGGTTGGGTAAGGAGGCTGCAGACTATGCCTTTAGGGAGGGTTTCAGGAATGGGTAAGATAAACCCTTGTAGGAATGATCCAAGTATGCTTGATCCTGCCTCTGTGCAGAATTTGGACAGTGGTGTCTGGAAGTCCCAGGTGTTCCAGTGATACAGTAAGTAGGGCTTTTCAAGGTTATCTGTGGACATCAGGCTGTGTATAAATGGGAAGACACGGGAGTCCCAAGAGCAAGACTTGCCAATGGTGCTCAGGAACAGCAGGCTGGAGGAAAGATCCACTTCCTTAGAAGGGTAAAGGATGGGTTTCCTGTGGCGCCGTGTTTGGTGCTCTGTTTATTAGGCTGAGAAGATGAAGCTGGAGCTGACTCTTCACCTGACCTTACCTTTCTAGTGCTGCTGGTGAATCACATAGGTCGCATCCTACACTACTAGTTACTGGTGATTCTGTGTCCCTTATCTTTAGATACTGAAGATCTCAAGCTATCTTAGAGAGGAGACTCATCCGTCTTCCAGAAGTTAGACACATACAGTGTATCTTAAAGCACATCAGCCTTAATGAGCAGGGGGTTTTTTTTGAGCAGGCTAGGCCATTCATCTTTTTATCTGTCTTAAAACTCTGCCAGGACAATGTCCATGTGGATGGAGAATGAGGTAGAGAGATCAAAAGACCCGATCCAAGAAAAAAACTAAACCAAACAAAAAAATATAAACAACCACCACCAAACAAACCCAAATGATACTTAGGCAGTATTCAAAACTATAAATTAAAACCACCAGTTTAGGCACCACCTAGATCCCGGGAGTATCTTAATTCCACAAATGTCTCGCTTGCCTTTTTCTCTGCTTGCTTGTCTGCATTGTTTTATTAATTTTATTTTAACAGTCCTCAGGCGACAAGTCTTGTACTTGCCTTCCCAATATGGCTTGAGTCTGATCATGATCCAGAAAGAAAGCACACTGGCCCCTCAGACTCCCCAGGCACTTTCAGAGCACACCTAAAACAGATGGACACCATAAGATTGAAAACCCAGTGGCAGCTGCCACTTCTTTTGAAACATCTATAGCACCCAAATGTTTGGAAGGCTTAGGGTTCAAAACCTGCTTCTCTGTTTTATCCGTCAGCTCCTTTATGCAACCCACTGAGATCTTTTGGAGGAAGAGTCATAGTCTATAGCCATTGCTTCTTCTATGTACTCTGTTTATTGCACTGAGTCTTCAATAAACATCTGTACCATACTGCAGCTTATATGGGACTAGTGAAGAGTAGCCCTTTCTCCCAGCCCTTGCCTGAGGGGGCAGTGGTTAGTGCCCTCTCCAAGAGAGGAAGGTTTGCAGTGACACAGAGGGACAGAGGTATTAAAGCGTTGTCTTCTGCTTCTTTAGGCTGCTGTTTAAAAGCAAGACACGTTGCTGCTTCCTCTGGCTATGGCTTGCTTACTTGTACACAAGTGGGAGTGTGGTGATAGAGGAGAAGCACCTGATTTTTGGGTCATGTGTGAGCATAGGCAGTTCCCAGTAGCTCTGGGCAAGGTACCGGAGCTCCTGAGGCAGGAGAGCCAGCAGCGTTCCTCCTCTGGACGGCCCATGCTAAGTGTGCTGACAGTAAGTGGCTCTGTGCCCAGCAAGAAGTTGTTTTGCAGCCTTGGTGGTGTCGGACTCTTCTCAGAGGCTGAAAAAGCACTGAGGACCCTAACCCTGGGATCCACCCTTGGAGTAAGGCCCTTAAAAACTGGGTGTTGCAGTGTGTGTGTTTTCAGCGCCAAGTCGTTTTTGGAGCTTGCTGCAATTAACTTGTGCAAGACCTCCTGTGTAATGGCTTTGCAGAGCCAAAGCCCAGCCTGTCCAGTGGATGACATCCCTGCCTGCTCCTTGGTTCTTTTTAGTTCAGTCAGGTTCATGGGGCTGGAATCGATTGCTATTTAAGTTTTTCTTCATAAACAACTTCTAGTGTTGCTTCTGTGGAAGAGCATTTCTGTTTGTTGCATGGTGGGACTGGTCTAACCTGGAGGCTGGGGTCTGTCCCGTAGGACAGACAGGAGGCATGCCGCCCAGCTGAGCTCTGGTTTCACTGGATCCAGCTGCAGTGGTTTAGGCTTCTGGCTGAGTCTGTCTAAAAGTGGCACAGAACAAAACACAAAGAGAGGGAGGGTCGTAAGTACCCCCATTCTCTCCTGATAATCCCTTAAAAAATAATTGCAGGCCTAAACCTCTGGCCTCCAGCAAATTTTCCACTCGATTAGAGGCTTTTGTGAAGCTGGGGAAAGGGACACGCAGACTTGCACATTGTGCTGCTGCCCGAAACTTCCAGCTGGGATTTTTTCCATCAAAAGGGGATTTTAGTAAAACCATTATAAGGGGCTTAGTCACAGAAAAGCAGTTGAGCTGAGACAGGGGTAGATTAGCTTTAACATGCTTGTTTTTGGCACTAGGGACAGGGTGGAAGTAACACCCAGCCGCTCACATGCAGCCTCCCCCTGTCTTGCTGACTCTCCAGCAGGTGTGTGTACTGGAGATAATGTCCCTTCCACCATGTGTCCCCCAGTGTCCCCCAGGCATGCTGCATCTGAAACTGGAAGAGGTGAGCAGAAGGTAGTGGGCAGCCCAGGCTCAAGTCCCAACACCATGTGGTCTGGAAACCAAAATTCACCGTCACTTGATTGGTTTTTGGTGCGGTCTGGGCAAGTTTTTGCTAATGGACAGGTGCCCCTTGGGAAGGAAAACCACAGGGGCCGATAGCATTTGCAGCCTGAACGCCCATGTACTGCTTGTGCCTTTGATCCGTATGGGTGGTCCCTGAGCATCACTGCAGGGACAGTCCTGGTGAAGATGTAGATAGAGCAGCTGGGAGAGCTGCAATCTGAGCCATACCTGTTGTTGTGATGGGACCCCAGCCTTCAGGGCTGTCAAGGCGGCGCTTTTTGTCAACTCCACATTTGTTTGGTGAGACGCACCATTGCCTGAAATAAAAGCTGATGTGGCTGAAGAGCCTGAACAGATAGGGATGGCTTGTTGGAGCGTTTCCTGCTGCTGGGAGCAATGCCACAGCCCATGTTTGCACATTAGTGCTTCTGGGGCTCTGGGGGAAGACTCTGGTGTGGAAAGAGTAGGAGGATGTCCTCTGCACTTAATGTTTCTCTGTCCTGACTGACCTTCCCTCTCCAGAACTACCTTAGGCTAAAAAACTCACTTCAGTTTTTGTTGCTTCAAGTGACAGAAGCCAGCAGGACTAGAAGCAGGAGAGGTGGATGCCAGGCACTGTTTGGTCACTTGTGGATTTGAGATGTAACCTTAGCCAAGTTGCTTCCACCTCTTTCCCCACTAGTGATGATACTTCCCTTTCTGATGTCTGTGCATGTAATGAGCCATGAAGAAACTAATTATTAATCCTACTAAATTATGAGGTGTAACTGCTTCTGAAAAAGACGCCACCACTGTACATGTAGCAGCAGTGTGAGAACTGGTTAACAAAATATTCAAGTTTAGGTGTTGTAAAAAGGACATGTGCATACAGCTTCAGATACCTTAATCACTACAGTGACCATGCCAACAACATAGCAAAGCACTGTACAACAAAAATGGACTAAAAATAATCCAAGCATTAATTTAAGTTTGATGCTGCTCCATTGCAGTTCTAATGCTTCCATGCTTGCTTCCAAACAACTATAACAAAAAGACAATAAAAACCGCAAAATGCCTGCACATCTTGACATTAAGAAAATTATAAGCCTAGGATGGATGTTTTCCAGAAGGCAGTTAGTTCGGGCTGGGGTGTGTGGGTCTCATGCAGTGATGGGATGTGTTGAGGACCAGTCCAGCTACACTAACTGTGGCTTCCCATTTTGGTTTACGGTGCAAACCCTCAAGACCCTTCACCACCATGAAGTACTGATGAGGTTGATGAGCAGCAACCGAGTTCATCATCCCTTTGTAGCTTTGACCTGGGCCATCCTGCGCTGGTTTGTGCTCTCACAGCCGTGGTCTAGGGATGCCGAACGAGCCCTCTTGATTTCTCCCCCCCCACCCCAACCTGGTGCCCCAGGTGACCCCCGAGTGACACGCGGGGGACATCGCACAGCACAGCGGCGGTGGGGAGCCTCGTTCGGGGAGGAGTAAACCCGCCCGCTCGCCCCGGCGCGGGGTGCCCCGGCTTCCCGCGGCTGAGACAGGGCGGCGGGGGGAGCGGGGAGCGGGCGGGCGGCGGCACTCGGCGGGCAATGCTGCCGCCTGGCGGAGCGAAGCCGCGTCTGCGGGCGGAGCCCAGCCCGCTAACGGCGGCGGGTGTCCGGAGGTGCTGTGAGACGGGGAGAGAGAGCTGGGGCTGCCGGTGGCTGTGCGGCTCGTCACGGGGATGCGGATGACAGGGGATGAGGGTGCTTCACCCAGCCCACATCAACGCAGAAACCCCGCCAAGTATCATAGGCATCATTCACTTTTCTGTCTTCACTGTGTTATCCCCATCTGGTTTTACTTGATGTTTGGCATATGAGTTGCCCGAGGGGTCTAGTTTTGCCCATCGCCTCTGGCCAGCCTGCACAGGGATTGGTGGTGCTTAGAGGGCTTTGGCCAAGCGGACGGAGATTTGCCGGAGCCGAGAGGCAGGTGTTGCATCCCATGAGGCTGAAGGAGCAGAGGAAACCAGCTCACCTCTGGCACAAGCAGCCTTACAGGACTTCTCCCCAGTGTGCAGCAGGAGCTTACAGCGCTGAAGGATGTGTGTGGGTGACACTGAAGCTGGGGTGCTGGGCGCGTAGCTGTGGCTGTCACAAAAGGAGATAATGGCAGTGTTTTATTGCTGCTGTGTGCTTTATTGCTGCCCTTAGCTTACTGAAGGAGGAGAGAGGCTACTGGCCGCAGAGCTGGGATCAGTGTGTCTGTGTGATGCTGTCAGTACACTTTTGGTGCTGACCTGATGAGCTCCTTAAGTTGCCCATGGGTTGTAAAACTGGGATGTTTGGGAGGAGAAAAAGGGGAAGGAGGAAGAGAATGAACCTCAAATATAAATGTTTAGGTTGTTTTGTTTTGTTTTTAAAGTTGGAAAGAAAATTGTTTCTTCTTCAGATCACTGAAATGTGTCCGGAGACACTTTCCTTTTCCTAAAGGAAAGAAAGTAACTACGAGTTGCCTATTTGTAGATCCGAGTCAGTTTCTGTGGCAGAAGAGGAGTTTGGTTTATGTCTCAGTAACTCTCTCATGTGGAAATACTTGTTCAGGGCACGTGTCCAGGCCCTGGTATTAAACTTTTGACACTCTTTCCAAAACACACCCCAGATTTTAGGAAATCTTTTAGGAAAATCCCATTTCCGTTCATCTTTCTGTCACAAGGGCGGATTGGATTCATATATTTCAAAATCTCCACGGTGCTATTTCAGGTTGGGCTGCCATTGAGCTAATGCATTTGGTAGATTTAATTAAAGAAGGGGGAGAAGCACTTAGCGTCCCTGCCAAATATGGCTGGAGTCTAAGTTCTGGCACAGGAGTCTGATGAACCCTCTCCAGCTTTCTTTCGTGCAGCTTGGGGCTGGGGAATTGAGCGGGACGGCCTTGCTGGCTGGCCACGTATGGGGAACATCAAGCATCCCAGCCAGCAGCTCTGGCGTGGGGCCTCACTCATGTCCTGAGGGGTCCTCACATCCAGCCTACACCACTGAGTTGAGTTTATTGATTATCCTTTTCCTCCACAGAAGGCACCATTAAAGAGCTGCTAGCTAAAAGAGTGGGATTTAGGGTAGACGAAGGAGAAAGACAAAATAAAAAAGGGTCCACTTTGGTAGAAGTGTTCTGCATACGTACATAGTGAGGCTGCCAGATCCGAGGGACCTACCCTTGAGCTGTTAATGGCAGCCTCTGCTAACTTCCAGCTTTGGTTCCAAAAACTTTGGGTGTCTTGGCCACCCAGCTCTCATTTTAACTCTTCCCCGACCTATAAAGGACAGGTTCAGTGCTGAGCTCTGTACTGACTAGCACAGGGATAACCTCTCGTCCTAGCACAGGCCCCAGGCAGTTTGTGTGACAGCTGCCCCAAGACCCTGTAATTTATTATCGGGGAAACAAAGGACCCCAGAATCACCATGACAAACTGATTCAGTCAAACCCGCACCATGGGGTGGGAAGGTATAAAATGTATAAATCTGCCATGCACAGACCTCCCATATACTAGTCCAGGGGCAGTAGGACCCAGGTGGACCCTTCTTTTCCTCCCCATCTCCCAAGGAGAGGGAGCCAGCCACTGTCTCTGGCCAGGGGAACAGCTGCTGCAGCAGCAGACCAGGAATCCCCACGCAGCTTGTGAGCAAGCATTCCCTGCTGCTGCCCCTCGGGCCCCGACCACCTCCTCTCCTTCCTAGTCCCCTCATCCCTGCTTTGCGTCACTTCTGCTCTGCTTTCTGCTGCCACCTCTTGTAAGTGGCCCCTCTGCTCCCCAGAGCCAGTGGTCCATAAGGCAGGTCGCTGGTTCATCCTCCATTGTCAATGCCCCAGCTTGCACGGCTGTAGGCAGGGGACCCTGCTGCCCCAACCAGTATGGCTGGGCGGGCTGCGAGTGCTTTTGCAGAGTACAGTAGTGAAGGCTGGCACCAAAGCCACTGCTGGGGTTCCATGGGCTCTCTGACACAGATGGGAGACTTTCAGCTTGCTTCCAAACAGTGGTGGTTTGCTTTTTTTTTTTTTTTTTTTTTTTTTAATTATGGTTTTCTACCCTAGTTGCCAGCTGAGTCATATTCAAAAAGTCAAGAGTGACTGGAGAGGGAAAATTAAGTTTCCCTGTTACCCTGAGAAGTCATGTGGTAATTGGTCTATGGCTGTTGACAATGGATTATTTATTTTAAGAAACCCTTCTCTGTGCTAGTAAACATATGTGTTCCCCCAGCCCTGACCTCACCAGACAGGGAGGCCCTTGTCCATGCTGAGGAGGTGCTATCAAGCACGGGTGTGAGAAGAAGGCATGAGGAGCACTTCATCTACGGGAACAGCTCAGGGTGTCTAAATGCTGGGCTTTGGGGAGGCTTTGGTTTCGGCAGCTTCCTTTGGCTTGGGTTCTCCTTAAAGAGTGTGCCAGGCCATGTGGGCAATGCTTTTTGGCTTGGACTTTTTAAGAGGAGAGAGGAAGTTTGGCTTTTTAAGGAAAAATCCTGTCCTAGTTCTGATTTGCAGAATTTAGGAGTACATGTGTTGTATTTAGAGATAGATGTCCTGCCGTTATTCGTGTCAACATGGGGCTTAATAAGGAAATGCCATTTTCACTCAAATCCAGCAGAAATAAACCTACATTATGAGAGTTGTAGCATTTCTCATCCCTGGCTGGAACTGCTGCCTACCCCAGGAACATTTACATTTTCAGCAGTAATGGGAACCTGATCGGGAATTCCCATTGTTTATAATGTTCATACATACATCCTCTTTTTTGGTCAAGAAGTTACTGTCATTTTTTTTCTTAATGCAGGAAAGACATACCCCACATCTCCCTCCAAATAGAGGAAGATGGATATAGTGTCAGGCTCAATTAGATCCAATTGTGGTGGCTTTCCCTAAAGCGAACAATGCAGCTTTTGTGATGGACTCCCAGCAGAAAGCTTGGAAGTCTTGGAAGGAAGGGGGGTAAACAATACACACCCCAAGGTCCAAACCTTGAGTTAGGCCAGGTCTATGGATGGAGAAGAGAGAGTGTTTCTTTTTAGGAAGACCAGAGTTGGGCACTATTTTCCACTTTGAAATGCAGCCCTGACCTAAAAGGGACAAGGTGGCTAGAGCTGGCAACAAAGAAGTATGCCCAGTCCAGCCTGAAGCAAAAATACCTGTGGAGACAGAGGCAAAGGACCTGGGACAGGCCATCTCCAGATGCCGAGGTGACCTCCTTTGGTAGGACATTTGACCTACCTGGAGCTGCACCCCAGCGAGGGCTGCCGGAGAGGGGTAGTGCGGGGGGAACAAAGTGGCCTGCTCAGAGCTGCAAGTGCTTAAAATGCAAATGTACAGGAACTTCAGACCATCCCCCTCCCTCCTCCTCGGCACAGAGGAAAGCAGCTTAAATACAGCCAGGCCTGGAGAGGAATGTTAAAAAGAGGGGAAGAATCGCCCTCCTCCTTTCCATAGGGACCCGGGCCCGGCCAGATTGAGTATGCATGACTGAGCAAGCAAGCAAGGACAGCTCCTCTTTTAACTTTCCTGAACAATGGCTCCAGCTTCTTCCACCATTTCGCATTCCCCCTCCTTCGAGGCAGGAAGGGGGCAGCGGGCCGAGCGAGCCCCACCACCGGGCTGCGGGGAGACGGGGCTTTGTCACTGCCCTATAAACACCGCTTAAGCTCTAGTGCCAACAACAATAAAAACCCACGTCGTGGAAGGCTAAAAAGGGACCCGGTCAGGTTAAAAGTCATATGCTGAGGAGAAAGATTATGGTATAGGACAAAGGACACCTTAGATTATTCAATTTCTTTTTTTTTTTTTTTTTTTTTTGACACATTCCCACTTTACTTCCTCTTCGCCTGGACAGTAGGAACCAACCAAGACCTTTTTGATTTCCCAGGTCTCCATGCACTGGCAAGGGCAGTTTTTGGTGGTTGTCAGTGCTGGGAAATGTTACTTGATGGGTCTTCCACCTAGGGTGGGCCTCAACTTAAATCACAAAAAACCTCCGCTATCTACCTGGAACTTAAAAAAAAAATTAAGAAATAGCACTTCCATCTCCCCTCCAAATATCTTCCTCTACCCCTGAATATTAGACTGACTTGCTAGCAAGCTTCAGCACTTTTGGTTTATCTGACCTCAGACTGAGTTGACACATCACATGGATGGGCAGCGAAACTCATTTTCTGCCCACAGATGCAGTGAGTGCCCTCCCAGACAAGGCCCGTCCTACCAAACCCCTTCCTTACAAGCTCTTCATGGTGGTGTTACTCAACATCCTGCACAGGAGGCACCAGGCTCTCTTCCTTCCTTCTCCTCCTCTGTCCCTCACAGGAAGAAGAGCGAGCAGCCCCAAACCCCCGTCAAGAGCCGCATGGCATACTTACCAAACCCCACAGACAGATAAACAGACACGTCTTTAAAAAGCACAGACAACACAGATACAGCTTTTTTTTTTTTCAAAAACATACTTCATATTTCCTCTTTTATTATATAAATATGTTTAACCTTTTACTGTAAGAATATAAAATGTTTTAAGAGGATCTTTGTTATTTTTTTATACAAATTCACAAACAGTACAATTAATCCATAGGGGTCTCTGGGTTTGCGTGAACTCCATGGTCTGGCCTGTTACTGTGGAGAATTTGAGATTTTGAACAGATGAGCAAAAAAAAAAAAAAAGCCAAGGTATTTTTCTTTAAAA
>JAAGNO010024221.1:7749-21791 GCA_033439905.1 Ceryle rudis
TTTTCTTTTACAATCATAGCCTGTTTCTGTTGTGCAGGATTTCACTTGGCTATAACATAATGTGAGCTGATGTCAAAAATCTCTTACAGACTTGAGCTGCATAATACAGTAAAAAAACCAGAGCGCGGGGAGTAGATCAAATGCTCATCTTAGAATTAGCAAAGAGTGGTGCCTCCAGCCTCGGTACAGAAACTGGGGAAAAAGTAAATCCCTGCCTCAGATGTCGTTATTAAACATATCACTGCTCTCCCACCAAGCCGGGGCATCAGCTGCAGAATCGTTTTATCAGGGAGCAGGAGGCATCCATGTCCCACAGCATTAATGTGGGGAGAACTTTGCCAGCGTATATCATGATTCAGAATAAAAGTTACAGAAGCAGAGGGATGAGGGGTAATAGCAATTCTTCTTTTACAATATTTATAGTCAATTACTATAGTCCAAGGGGGCAGGGAGCAGAAGTTTGGAGTTGGTTCAGCTTGACGCAGCTGAAAGGGTTTCTTTTTGATTTTATTTTTAAGAAGCCCATGAAAAATGAATATTAGTTTTTATTTTTAATAGGGATGCTAAAGATTGAGAGCAGAGAGGCCATTTCTTTATGGATGTCACAGTAAAGAGCTGCTTTGGCACCTTGTCTTATACAAAACCCCAAGGCCATTCATTCATCTATGGCATCGGTGCCAAAGGCAGGGGGTGGCTGCACCCATTTATAGCCATTGCCCTCCAGTGGGATGGAACAGGAAAATCTGTTGACAAGAGCAGATTTTTCCTTATGTTTTCTGGTTTTCCAATATGTTTCCCGAGTGCTTCCAAGTCAAACACTTCCAGACGTGTCTGTGAGCAAGCAACAGAACTGAACTCTGGTTTCTTTTTCACATGATGATCTTGCATCATGGTGGGGGAGAAGGGAACCCCCAAGCCCAAAGCTGGAATCGATAGGTCAAGCAGAGGATTTTCATTGACAGTAAAGAAATTGGGATCACATTTGGAGCATTGTGTTCAGTTCTGTGATCCCCTGTTCAAGAGGGACAGGGAAATACTAGAGAGTCCAATGGAGGCTATGAGATTGATGAAGGGACTGGAAGGATGACTGGACAGATGAGGAAAGGCTGAGAGCCCTGGGGCTGTTTAGCCTGGAGAAGAGAAGCCTGAGGAGGGGATCTTAGGAATGGTTACAAATCTCTGCAGGGTGGGTGTCCAGTAGAAGGGGCCAGGCTCTTGTCAGTGGTGCCCTGGGATAGGACAAATGGTAATGGTAGCAAGGGGAAACACGGGAAGTTCCACCTCAACACGAGGAGAAACTTCTTTCCTGTGAGGGTGACAGAGCCTGGCCCAGGCTGCCCAGAGAGGCTGTGGAGTCTCCTTCTCTGGAGACTTTCCAGCCCCACCTGGATCTGTTCCTGTGTGGTCTGCTCTGGGTGACCCTGCTCTGGCAGGCGGGTTGGACTCAATGATCTCCAGAGGTCCCTTCCAACCCCTACCTGTCTACAATTCTTTGAAATATTGCTATTAAGGGCTAGTTGTGTAACTTGCATCATTCCCGGGTACAATTTGACTGACTCTGCTGGAGATACCTGGTGGGATACCTGTGTTTGGGGATGCCAAGCCCTACGTGCTGCACCTGGAGCAAGTACCCACCATGTTGGAGTTCTTTCTCCTTTCCTGTGGCTGGAAGAAAGGTGCGATTACAGTGTAGCAGGGTAGGACCATTTGGCCGGCCTGTGTGATTTGGCCAACCTCAGTGGTTTTTCATAGCCTTTAGTGGATGTGAAAGATTTGATGGGTGTTTTACAGTGCGTAAGGAAGAAGGAAGGAGTTTGTGCTGTATCTGCAGATAATTAAAACTCATTTTAAAGTCCCTTCCTAACCTAAACTGTATTAACTACTCCTCAGCTAATCCTACACAATCTGCGGGCCCTTTAAACCAAGCTTTAAACAGATAAACCTGATTTCACAATGAATATTCCTCAAATTAGTCTCTCCCACCTACTAACAAAATAATTAGGAAGTTCCTACAGCCATGTGCATTTGTGGGTGAATGGTGAGTGGTTTGGTTACCCTAAACATATTGGGAACACCATTCTGCATTGGTTGCTTGATTTGTACTATTAGTAAACATCATTCTTGCTGAAGTGAGGAAAAATGATAATAAAAAACAAAAGAAAGTGCTGCCTTATTCCTGCTACATCGGCTAATCCAGACTGGATTAGCTGTGAGGGTGTGTGCAGCAAAATCCTCCCCTGCCTCATCTCTGGGATGCTGTTAGGAAAGGGCTGGGGTACATCAAGCACTGGAAATGACTCTGTGATCCTTATGGTCACCCTTGCTGCTTTCATTGCCCCAGAGCCCCTTGGAAATGGATACCTGCCCAGATTTCAAACCCGGCGTCCACTGGATTTGTATAAATCCTGCAGCAGAGGTGGTGCTGAGGGGTCCGCGAGCTCCACGCCTGGTTAGCAAGTCCTCCTCCTACCCCTCCAACGAAATATTATGCAACCATCATAAAAGGGTTACTGATTCCTTTGCTGGGAAGAGGGGGAGAGGAGAGGAAGGGAATCTGCCAGATATTTTTTTTTTTTTCTAATTGTTTTCTATTGGTTCTGCTTTCCTGGAGAGCATTATTAATAATCCTTTGTCAGGATGCCAGGGACCTGCCATTCTAAATGCAGCATAATGAAGTGGGCAGTAGCTGCAGAGGTGCACAGACATTAAAACTGCTTAACTGAAAGAAAGCAAAATTTTGGAAGGGCACTGGGTACTGTTATTTTCTGAGTGGGTAAAAGGACAAAGGCCTTGAACAGTAAATTCTGGCTGTAAGATCGCACAGGACGGGATGTACTCCTTAGGTACTTCTGCTTTCCATTGCCCCCGTTGAGTAACTTTGGTAACCCATCACCTTGAGGTTTGCTTCAGTCCCAATTTAATGCCAACTGGAACTAATAAAAGGGGAAACAAACAGCCTGGAGTTCGACAAGGAGGAAAAATGAAATTATATGGACAGATACGACTGATAAGTGCAACATCAAGGTAGCAGATGTTGCATACTCATTAATACAGTGTCTAATATGTTAGCTATAAGGTAATTATCGAGCTGCCTTTGCCAATGCAGCCCATTATTTTCTTTTGTTTTGCACTGGGTGTGTTTGAATTTAACATACAAATATAGGTGCGGATTGCCTGCTTTTTTCAGACTCTTACCCCGTCGAAAAGCAAAAGAGAACAAGGACGTGTGCAAGCGAAAAGAGTGAGCCTTTAGTCAAAGCACAACCAGCCTTTCTGTTCTCAAAAGCCTGGTAGCTGATTAGTATTGATTAGGTCAAGGTGACCTATTCTAATACAATACTGTTCTTACGAGCTCGAATTCAAAATAGCTCCAGTAAATAAGATTAATAGAACCAATTTGCTACTCCCAAGTAACATTGTAATATAGCTTCATATGACTGGGTTCGCATTGGAAAATTAATTAATGGCCAGTAAACCACAATGGAAGTACAGCTATGAATTTCCAGAGCAGTACACAGCCGTCGAGTCCTTTATTAATGTGAAGCGTATAAACCAGATAATCAGCTGATACGAAGTGACGTGGCTCTACAATATTTAAAGACCTGTCACAGACTTTTCTCTCCCCAAAGTTCATTGTGTTTCAAGTGCTTTTTTTTTTTAACTTCTGTTTACTGCATTTCTCGTTCCATTTGCCTTTGGCCAAGTGCTGCACAGTGGTCAGCTTGAGTGGGTCACCTTAAAACCACCAGATAGGAAATGAAAGTATTGCTGTTAATTCTTTGGAGAGAAGACAGATAGAATGGAAGGCTAGTGCTATGTTGTGATGTATTTCATCTTCCAGTACCTGAAGGGAGCTTATAAAAGCCTGGAGAGGGCCTGTTGACAAAGGCATGGAGTGAAAGGACATGGGGCAATGGGTTTAAATTAGAAAGGAGGGGATTTAGATTGGAAATAAGGAGGGAGTTCTTTACCATGAGAGTGGTGGAGCTCTGGAACAGGTTGCCCAGGGAGGTGGTTGAGGCCCCATCCCTGGAGCCATTCAAGGTGGGGCTTGACAGAGCTCTGAGCACCCTGCTCTAGTTGAGGCTGTCCCTGCTCTCAGCAGGGGGGTTGGACTGGATGACCTCTGGAGGTCTCTTCCAGCCCAGATATTTCTATGATTCTATGATTTCCAACATCTGAGAGATAAAGATAATGGGACAGATTTTTATTCTGGTTAATCAGAATCTAAGACATCTTATGGTGCCTTAGTTGTTAATATTGCTCCATTTGGCAGAAAAAAAAAAGGCACTATCTATCTTCTTAGAATCAGCCTATCTTTTAATCTTATGAAACTTGTTTTCCCTCTGTCTTACATCTATTTCCTTCATCCTACCAGATTTCAACACCTCTTTGGATGTTCATTGCATCTAAAATGATGCGCACAGCTCGCCAAGCAACAAATTACGTTCTCTAGGAAAAAGAAAAATATAAATAACAACAACAACAAAAAAAGCTACTTATGTCTAATTAACTTCACTACAGCATGTTCGACATTATGGGAAGGTAACCCGCTGAGTCCAGGGCAGAGCTGTGCCAGATTGAAACTCTCCCAAATGACTGCTATTGATGAATAAACAGAGCGGGTCGGCCGAGGTGATGGTAAACAGTATATCTTAATGCCTGCACTGCTGTATAAACAAGGTATTAGCTGTTGAATGTTCACTTGGCTTATCTGCAGACCATTAAAACCACCCTGGTATTTAAAACTACATACGCCTGGGAAAATGCATATTCATTCCCCAACCCCCTGCCCCCCCCCCCCCCCGAGAAACTCAGATAATATTGAATCAATATTTAATTTTAAGGGACAAGCCTCCAGACGCTGAGAAATTACATCTGAGAAACTCTCTGTCTCCTGAAGGAAGAAGTCAAGGGGGCTGTTTGTGGTAAGCTCAGCCATGTCAGCCACGATGCGATTTGCTCTCAATCATTTCCCTCCGTCTTATGGGATGTAATTGGGAGCACAGGGGCTGGTTTTCCTTTTCAGCTCTGTAGTTGTACGTGCCTAACAAAAGCGGGTTAACTCCTGTGAAGTAATACAAGTAATAAATAACTAGGGAAGTTGCTGTGCCAACTATGGTGCTCATTCAAACGTGACTTTTAGGCTCAGGTTTTTTGCTCCTGAAGCAGGGGAAGGATCCTCCTGTTGTGCCAAAGCCTCTCACACTGCGATTTCCTCTGATTTACTTCTGCTATAGAAGCAGCCTTGGGAAGAGGCAGCCAAATTACACTAGCTCTAATGCTTTTGACAATGTTTATGCTTTGCCTTAAAATTACAACCTTCCTTTTCCTTTTAGGTCTTTTCACTTTGTCTTTTCCTATCAATTTGGAAACGACGTAGACTCCAAGCAAGTGATGTACACAGACCCTGGCACAAACAAGTTACTTTCATCAGCAATCACACATCAGATATTTTTCTGAACAGATCCTGCTGTTGAGTCTTTTGTTCCCCAGCACGTTAATGTTTTATCTATTCATTTGGGAAAGGTGCCAGACAATAAAATGAAACATCTCAGGGAACTGAGACACAGAAATTTAAATAAATGCAGGTTACCCAGAAGATATTATTTCATATTCACTTCAAGCATATCAAGATGTTCCAGAGCTGAAACAAGTAAAAAAAAAAAACCAAAGAAAAAGACATGAATGTTGGGAGTGTTGCTAAATTAATTGTATACAGAATTGAACGCAGTTCTCAAGCAGCCTTTATACTGTAACTTGTGTCCTACAAGCACAGGAAGAGTCAGGAGATCTGCTGTCTGAGCATGAAACAGCAATGAATTCCTCTGCAACAGCCAAGTTTGTTAACATGTGGCATATCCCCTTTGCCAGACATAATCTGTTACGTCGGCTTTTGCCCCAAAGTAGCTGTAAGTGAAGGATGGTGCCGAACATCTCACAACGCAAAGGTCGCTGAGGAGTAAATAACAACATTGTGATTTAGGGCTCTGTGATGGTGCTCCCAGTGTACAGAGTAGAAATGAAGTTAAAGTGCTTTGGGCACAGTAATTACCTCTTTTGTCTTTGGTGTGCTGGTACTATAGAGAAGATTTTATACTGCTGGAGTTAATAAATCATTCACTGGGAGTACAGCGTAGTGGTCCTTGCACAACATAATTAACAAGCTAAGCTGTGACTACAGCCTGCCTAGCTGTAGAGAACGGTGTTTAATTAAAAGTGAGATGCTTCCAGTGACTCAGAACTCTTCCAAGTTACAATTTCCAGCTTTTACATACTGGAATGTTAATTTGGACTTTATAAACTGAAAATGGTCGTGAGGATCATAAAGTCCTGTAGCCCGAGGTAGTAATGAGATCTCTGCCTGAACTTTTCCCAAATGTTACATTTCTTAGCATAGTGCCAACCACAGATTCAGCACATTTAGGGGAGAAAAGTTCCTCTGCAGAAGATATGTATGGAGCTCTGGATTCAGGCCGTGACATCACTGAGGTCAGTATTTGCTTATAAAAAGCAAAATGGCATGAAATCACAGAATCACAGGATGGTTGGGGTTGGAAGGCACCTCCAAAGATCGTTGAGTCCAACCCCCCTGACAGAGCAGGACAAAACTGGAGCAGAGCACTCAGAAATGGATCCAGACAGGTCTTGAAAGTCTCCAAAGAAGAGACTCAAAACACCGTGTTGAAAACCAATGTTTGTATTTATGATGGAGACAAACAAGGATTGAGGAGCTTTTGTGTTTAGGAGCCATCTCCTACAAATGCCCCACACTGAGCTTGCCCGCGTCACCTGGACCCAGACCTTTGCCCGTGGTTTGATTGCTATTGATCACAGATTGAAAAAGTAAGTGCCCAAGCAACTTTCAAGGCATTGAGCCTTTGATCCTCCTGGTAGGTGCAGAGTGGGCATTGGATTGCATGGGTCAAGTCAAACTGTCTTTGGAGCATGTTCTGTGCTCCCTCCAGAGGATGCCCTGAGATCTATTGCAGCATGTTGGCAATGGGCACGTGTTTGGCTACCTCAGTTCCTCTGGGGCCACTACAGCTTTTTTTCAGCCTTCAACCTAATTTAGAATTTTTTTCAAGATTCTCATCAGTGCCTGAGTGTAACAGAAAGGGAAATGAATATAAATGCATTTTAAAGATTAATGACTCCTGTAATCCTGATATAGTGGGATAGATACATGCGCGTGTTACTAGAACGTAGAATCACAGCATTGTCCTGCTTGGAAGAGACTTTTAAGCTCATGAAGTCCAACCATTCACCCAGCACTGCCAGGGCACCACTGACCCCTGGTCCTCATCACCACAGCTCCACGGGGGGCTTGGAAACCCCTCCAGGGATCACGGGGACTCCACCCCTGCCCTGGGTAGCCTGGGACAGCCCTGGACAACCCTCAAGAGGAAGAAATTGTTTCTCAGCTCCAATCTAAACCTCCTTTCATGCAACTTGAGGCCGTTTCCTCATGAGCAGGTTGGCTCCCTTGGCTGCAGAACTGCCCCCTCTGTGTAAGGCCAGGGAACTGCTAAGGACTCTGTTGTGCCTGGGGTGTTTGGCCTCATGTGTCTTGCACCTCTTGCACACTGCTGGGTGCACCAGCTTTTTTCATACCTAAATATTGCAGGTTTGTCAATGATTTGCAGCAGCATCATGGGATAAATGTCTGTCTCTTTAGTTACAGAGAATCACAGACTGGTTTGGGGTGGGGAGGAAGGGACCTTTAAAGCTCATCGGGTCCAACCCCCCTGCAGGGAGCAGGGACATTTGCAACCAGAGCAGGCTGCTCAGAGCCCCGGCCAACCTCCCCTGGGATGGTGCCAGGGATGGGGCAGCCACCACCTCTCGGGGCAGCCTGGGCCAGGCTCTCATCACCCTCATGTAAAAAATTTCTTCCTTCTCTCTAGTATGAATCTCCCCTTTTTGAGCTTAAAATCACAATCCCTTGTCCTGTCCTAACAGGCCCTGCTCAAAAGTCTGTCCCCATCTTTCTGACAGACCCCTTGGAGCCCTGAAAGGCCCCCAGAAGGTCTCACTGGAGCCTTCTCTTCTCCAGGCTGAACACTCTCAACTCTCTCAGCCTTTCTTCATAGCAGAGATGTTCCAGCTCTCAATTTCTAAAGCACCAATTCGGAATAGTGAAATCCAAGAGAGGAGGAGAGGATTGGGCTCTTTGCCCTTCAGCCCCAGCCAGGGATGCTGCGGGATGCCCACGATGCCACAGCAAGGACCGGCCAAGCTGCTCAGCTCCAGCCACTGATGAGATCTCATTACTGAGATCAGACCCAATTAAGGATCACAGCCTAACCATTTTAGGTAAGACTAAATTAAAGAAATCGATTTCTTTGAAGATTCTGAGTAGCAAAAGGGAGGGACAGGTTTTGCTTGTCTTTAATTGTTATTAAAGGGTCGCATTAAGACAAATTAAACTGCTTGTTAGCCTAGAAAATTGTAGTCTTCAGCCAGCAGCTCTCCCACTTTTAGTTAAATATTTAAAATTCCTGTTACCTGGCTTTAATTTATGAAATGTAGCATATTTCTCTGAAAGAGATTTGTATTCCCAGTATTGCGTACTTTGTAGTACACGGTGAATTGCAGGCTTGAAGACAGAAGAAAACAAGACACTTTTTTTCCATGCCTCGGATGTCTTCCACAAGAAGGATTTCCATGGTGTGAAACCTTTGCATCTCATCATCTCTTTGAGCCCCTGCTCTTGTGATCTGTTTTAGCTTGAAGACAGGATAGCTTGAAGACAGGAACATCGCTTGTCTTCTCAGAATTCACAGAGAAGTGACTGCGATCTATGTCTGAATCCATAACCAGGTACCTAATTTTGCACAGTTTAACCACACGAAATAAAAAAACGCTGGTCCAAATTCCACTCTCCTCCAGCATCATTGGAGATGAATTTACTACGGTAAATTCTAAGATATATTATTGGGATTAAATGACTACATTTCTATTCACTTCATTATGGAAAACATCTATGCATACTCTGTTATGAAACACATTAATCTAAAAAATGTGAGCTGTGTTGCTTGCCTGGTCAAATAGGGTTGTTACCAGCAAGCAGGAAATAATGACTGAGAGATAATGGAAAGAGAAAGTCAGATGATGAACACAAATCTCTTGTGAGTGTGAGCATGTTCAGATTCTCATAGTTAACAGCTCTGGATTACACCGAATGGGATTGAATTACCTGTTGCATACAAAATCATAGAATCGTTTTGGTTGGAAAAGACCTTTAAGATCATCGAACCCATCCTGTTATTTCATAATTCTCAGCTCCCAAGCTGGTCAATGACAAACACTAGTTGGGCAAAAAGAAAACCTCCAACATAAGCTCCAAGAGCATCAAAGCCTCCCTCAGGGCTTCAGTTATTCTGGTGAGGGTGTGCAGAAGGTAAAATGGACTTTTTTTTTCCTGGAGTTCAGCCCTCTCGGGCTGTGCTGGTCAGGGAGAGCATGGGACTGGTGCAAACAGCCGTGGCTTCTCCAGGCCAGGGCTCTGCACATCCCACCCACCATGCTGTCAGGAGGTTTGTTACCATTATTTGCCTATTAACCTGAAATATACTTTCTTGGAGACATAATATCTAAACTCTTAGCCTAGTTAGAATATAATGCTCTCTGTGAATTTGTCTGTGAGAAGTCCTGGGGATACTGGCATTGTCTCTTCTAGGTTTTCTTTTTTCTTTTAATCAATCTTATTTATATCAAATTAAAGAAGAAAAGATTAAAAACTTATTCTCTGTAGTAATAGACTTGCTAGTCGTAAAGATTATTTTGAAGAATGCATCTTCCCTCTTGCTTGGTGACAAGTGGTTTCCATCAAAGGGAGACAGGCAGAGCTACAAGAGACCTCTTGTCGTGCCGCTGCCTCCAGTCTCGGGACTGATTATCACAATAAAATCCCTGTTTACAAATAGAAATATATGCAAATATACAAATAAACCCTCCCTGACAAAGTCTGAGGCCTGAACAAAGGGCTGGGGAAATGTCTCCGAAGAGATGGCAGAAATACCTGCTCTGTTTTATAGACAATTTATATTTTAGTGCTTGATTATTAGAAGCAGGAAAAAATGGGTTTTACATGTTAATTCAATGCAGAGTTCTCACCTATGGGTGATGTGATTTATTTTTAATAAAAATTGTTCTCTGGCATTTCCCTACATTGTCCCTCAGCCTCCCTGCTGCAGTTATTCAGATTACTGATCCCCTGCACCAAGGGTGTTAATACCAGGGAGGAGGGGGGATGAACAGTTCAATTAATTAAACCAGGTTGTAGCAGCTCATCATCATTTTTCAACGTGTCAGTTGCTGAGGTCTCTGGGAGTGATGCAGATTAGCCAGGACCACCTGGGAGCTCAGCCTCACTCACCATCAGAGCTTTTCAGAGTGCCTGGAAATAAGGCTTGTCGAAAGTTAATGTTAAACCCCTCACTAGCTCTAAAGTGTATTTGTAGGAGTGTCCTAAAACACTGTTGATTACCACCCCTGGAACCCAGAAATCACCCAGTGGACCCAAGGCACTTTCTGATGCTGTACAAAGAGGGATTTTGTTGGTGGGCTTTGCTCAAGGGAGTCGAGGCAAAGTAGGACTTTCACCAGTAAGTCAACCGTGGAATCTGCTGTGGAAGCTTACTGGGTTTATTGCTTTATCTCCAGTTATTCTGCAGCTGTGTGGCTGTTTGGGTAGCAAATCAGAGTGCTCGGGAGGTGGGGTTGTGGAGTCTGCTCAGCTGGGAGGAAGGTGTGGGGCAGCCCTGGGATGTTTGGCTGGAGCTTGGGGCTTCTGTGTGGTGAGGAGAGCTCTGATCTGAGGTCACGAGAGGAGACTTTTCTGGGGTTCTGGAGGCTGCTGGAAATGAAGATCTGAAAAAGGTATGTTGATTTCTATATTTAAAAAAAAAAAATCTTTCCCCCTGTAGACCTGCATCTTTAGAGTGTTGTGTCACTCTGGTCTTCTGTCCTAATACAAGAGATTGGGAGTTCTTTGAAGTTTCTTCATAGAAAGTTCTGGCTATATGTTCCAGCTGACTCTGAATCCCTTCATAGGGACTTTTCTTTTAATTAACCTGGTGTAGGAATATTGGTTTCCACAACCTGAGGAGTGCAGTACCCACTGATGAGCGGCTGGTGTAGCAGGAAAAAAACCCAGATTGCTAAACTTCCACCCCCTGTATACTGGGTGTGACCCTTCACTGCCTTCTGACCTTGGTGAGCAAGCTGCAAACTTCTCCTCCAGATTTCACCCAGTTTGGCGGTTTGGGAGCTGAACTCCTCACTCTTGCTCCCAGATGCTTCAATTCTGAGTGAAGAGGTGGTGGTCTGTGATGGAGTAGAACCAGATGGGTATTGGAGTGTGGCCTGTTTGCTTTGAGGAAAACCCCTTTTTTTCAGCTGATTTTGTGTATGTTCAGTATGATTAAGGGAAAGAGTTGGCGAGAACTTCTATCAGTCCCAAAATGGCTTCTGGGACAATAACTTTGCTCTAAAGGAATAATATAAGCAATATTTACTGGTTTAACATCAATAAACTCTGGTGTTGTGCTTGGTCCATAGCTCTAAAATTATGTATATATATTTCCCTTTGGTATATGGTTATGGTATGAATATTTTCTAGTTGTCTTGTAAGTAACAAAGTTTTTGTTCTAAATGTTTTTTTGAGTTCATATTTCAAGTACAATAATGACTTGAATATGAAAAATCTGGGGGAGAAAGAAGACTCCAGAACTCATGTTTTTACCATGAGTTATTCATCAGTGAGTACAGTAACTAACTATGATCAGTGTGGGACTCTTGCCTCTCCTCGGACACAGAAGATATCTGCTGATGTTAGAGATGGGGTTAATATCAATATATTGGCAAATGACTCATCTCAGGTTTCTCTTTCCTGGAGTATGGCTTTAGTAAAACCCAAAAAGGAGACCAAGTCTTGCAGCATGAAGGTTTCTCTCCATACTGGGCTTGTGCTCATCCCTACATAGAGGTGCTGAACATTAAATCCTGGGGTACCTCCCTCAGAAAGTTTGTTCTTAGTCCTGTTTGCTCAACATTGTACAAGATAACTGCTATTTGCCAGCAAGCACCAGGCTGTGGGACCTGGATGTCAGCTCAGTGCATCCAGCACTGTGGGACTGGTTGGGTGAAAGCAAGAAATCATATTCTATTGGTCCTTAAAATTTCCTTGAATTGCAATTATTTCAGCTGAGTTAGAAGCAAAGCTGCTTTTCAGCAGGTATTTTGTAAGGTAACTTCTAACATTTAACACTCCAAATACCTAGACTAGAAACACCTGCTGGGTAGGGTGCAGAAGCTGATGTCTCCAGCACTGCCGTTGTGCAATACTTAGTTACCTCTTTGGATCATGTTTATCTGATACTTGGCAACAAGGTGTTCTTGCCTTATTAAGGGCTGTGGGGTTTTTTTCCTCGGGTAATACACATTTTATCAAAGCCTGTTTAATTAGTAGGTCATTTTCTGATTTGGGTATTTTTGCCTGTCTGGGTTGTGATGTGTGTCTGCATTAAACTCTGAGCAAACGGGTGACTTAAGGAGAGGTGTGAAAAGCCTGTGGCTCTGGTGGGGGGTGATGGTGCTGCTCTGGTGGTACTCTGTGTATGAGGACAGCAAGAATACAAGAAGGAAGCAGATGTCACTTGGTGGCGACCAAGGGGCTGCGTGTGCTCTCCTGGGTAATCGAGTGGGTTTCGCAGGCATGAGCATCACACCTGCTTTCATAAAGTGTTAGAATCTAATCCCATCAATGGTCCAGCTCCTTTCTCCTCTGGAGAGCTGGAAGGTTATTTCCAGACCTTAATTTTTCTGATGATTAGAAAACTTGATTTCTCCACCTTGGTTTTTGGCCAGCTTACTTTTTCTTTTGTCTAACTTTGTCTTAGAGCATAACTGTGGGTTTTTTGGGTTTTTTTGGTTTGTTTTTTTTTTCTCTCATTTATTTACTGGCACAAGATCTAGCTACTTTTCTAGGCTAAATAAGCTATTTTGTTTTAATCTCATACTCTGTTCCCGCTTCTTGATCATCTGCACGGTTCTTTACGATACTTGTATATACTGTAATTCATCTTTCTTGTGCAAAAATGTACAAAATTGTAGATGGTATTGAAAATTGAAAACTTTTTTTTGTGTTTTTGTCTATTGGAAAAAGGATGTGCAATAAGATTTAACTTTCTTAATTGCAAATTCCTATTCTATGTAAAGAATACTTGGGTTTCTCTCTTTTTTTTTTTTTTTTTTTTTTTACTTCTAACTGATGAGTTCCTGACATTTAACAGAAAGTTGCTTCCAAAGAGCATCATATCTTACTTCACTATAACCGTATTTCTACATCTCCACACACAGTGGAGTCATTCTGTGACTTGGCTTCATGCCGTTCCTGCCAGTGACACCTGAACCTCCCCAGTGAATGAACCCTCCTGATGTCCATTGACTAATTTAATTACCATATTAGGGTTGGTACCAAATAATATTCAATAGGGAGTTGAAGTCTCAGCATTATAAGGGAAATTTAATTTTAAGAATTCAGTTAATAACCTTTGTGCAGCCTGAGGGTTGTCTTAGCCCTTTTCCTTACTCTTATCTCACCTACCTAAAATTCTTTTTCTGATCTGTGGCTTTTCCTCTTGAATTCAGTTTCCATATTGAATATTCTAATGAAATGCAGATACAACAGATTACTTAGTAATGACTTACTAATCTGAAGCATAATATTGGAGAGGTCAGCTGTGGAAACCTTCTATTTTTGTTTAATATTATACAATAAAGCTACCTGTTACTGTTCTTCAAGGAGCTGCTTGTCTCAGTCTCCAGGAAGGCCAACGGCATCCTGGGGTGCATTGAGAAAACTGTCCAGCAGGTCTAGGTAGGTTCTCCTCCCTCTCTGCTCTGAGCTAGTTAGACCACACCTGGAATACTGTGTCCAGTTTTGGGCTCCCCAGTTCGAGAGAGACAGGGATCTACTGGAAAGAATCCAATGGAGGCTACGAGGATGATGAAGGGACATGAGCATCTCCCCTGTG
>JAAGNO010024221.1:21891-34246 GCA_033439905.1 Ceryle rudis
AAGTTGTTTGGTGCGAGGGTGTGGGAGCCTGGCCCAGGCTGCCCAGAGAGGCTGTGGAGTTTCCTTCTCTGAAGAGATTCCAAACCTGCCTGGACAATGGGATCCTGCTCTGGGTGGCCCTGATGGGTGAAGCAGGGGGGTTGGACAAGATGATCTTCAGAGGTCCCTTCCAACACCCACCATGCTGGGATTTTATGATTCTCTGGCCCTAGGTACTCAGCCAGGTATTCATGGACTGGTTTGTTCACAACAGCTGCTTGACAGAAGGAAACAAGCCACTGCCAAATGACATAGTCAATTCTGCGGTCATAGACCATTTTGCCACTCACCTCGCTCCTTCTCCAAGTGGTATTTTGAGCCTCAGAGAAGATCCTCACGAGGAACTTTTAAACAATGTGGATGAATGCCAGAAGAGCATCACCACCTCATCTCTTGTGCTTGAGTGCTGAGCATCTTGATTCTCTCTCCCAAAGCCAACGATGGGTAGAAACTCTATGGGTGGGGAAGGAGGAGGGAGAAAACATGAGCTTGTTTGCTCTTAATGACAACACTGGAAGACAAGCCTGGAGCCTAAGCCACATCTAGCTGGTCTTTGGGTTGGAGAAGTGAGGGGAGGGAGTTGAGAGACCAGAGTATGGCAGAGGAGTGAACAGCAGACTGCACAGGGAGAAAATTAGATTTTCTTTTTAATGAACAGTGACAATTTACTCATTTTCCAGAGACAAAGAAGTCGAAGGTGTTTAGGGAAAAAGCTCTTATGGGAAAGCTCTTGTGTTTTGTAGCTATCTCGCATTTCTTTCTTTATTTGCAAACTTGCTCCTCAGACATTACACGAGCTCTCTGTGCTCTAAACTCCCTCCTTGGAGACGCAGAGATCTGTGGATCTTGCATTCACAAAGGTTGTGGCTATGTTACGTCACCCCTGCACAGGTTTTTACTAGGAATATTCTCCTGCATAAGGTGCACTTTCCTTGGCATGAAGAAGTATTTTGGCCTGTGACTGAGGCTGACCAGCTGTGCTCTGCTTCACCTGCAAGAAATCACATTGTCCATGCATTTATTTACTGATGTGCTGCATGGTAATTTTTCTCTCCTAATACGCCGTTGTCTAATTGTGGTTAATTGTGGCTCTTAATCTTGCTAATTACTGTAAATCATGCTCTGCCAGCCATCCTTTCTTTCGGTGGCAATAAGGCTTTTTTGTCTCCTTGGAAGGCGCATGTAGTTTAATACAATAAAAGTGTGTCAATAATGAAGATTTATTGGTGAAGGCCATAAAGAACTGTGGGGCTGTATGTGAAAGCAACATACTGGGTTTAAAAAGAAGGAAGAAAAAGAACAGAAAAGTCAGATCCTGTAAACCCCTTCATTGACACGAATGGCAGGTAGTGCAACTTTAACTCCGTGTCTAAACTACGGTGGCTAAACGTAAGACCTTTAATTAAAGCCATTAGATGCCTGTGATGCTGCTGGCACAGTGATTGACAGGTGGAACGTTGCCTCCGAGCAGTCAGCATTTCAAGCATCGTGTACTGGCATCTCAGTGGTCCTCCCACAGGAGTCAAATCTTTGAAGACTTTTCATACTGAATGCTTTTGATTTCATGGTTGAGCAGTTGGCTGGATCACTGTATTCTCTGAATGTGTCAAAGCTGGTCAAAAGAGGTTCAAAATTTTATGTTAAGTGTAGGTCTGGGTAAGGGTGTCTGGAGTAATCAGTTTTGAGCCACTACTGTTTTCTTACAGGGTTTAGAATTTGAACACGACCTCCATGAATGGTTTTGTACTCCCATCTAAGAGCTGGGGGGAAAACTGGCTTTGAGGTTTCAGATAATTCCCATGAAGTAGAAAACATTTGTGTTTAGAGGTAACATTTAACTGGTGCACTCTGCAGAATGCAGATTTACAGTTTAGCCTTAGGAAGAAGAACAGAAAGAACAGAAAAGTCACCAAAAATAGACTCTTTTGAGACGGTGTGATCATAAAAGTTAATGAGCGATGGGATTTGTAAGGAGATGACTAGAATTTATTTGTGATGATTAAAAACGAGTGCATAAAATGCTGGCGTTCTAATTTGTATCACGAATATTCCAGATTACCAGCTGAGAAGCCCCAGGTCGGGCATCTCCAGCTCCTGGTGATGTGGTTTTATTCCACTCTGTCCCTGGGCTCTCCTCCTGGAATCTATAAATAGCTGCTAAGGACAACCTGCTTTTTTTGCTCCCCTCTGCTCCTCTCCTACTTGTTAAATAACAACTGCACATTGAAGCCAACCAAGTAATCAAGGAAAAACTATATTAGGCTCTCCATCTGATGTCTCATTTTAGAGGGAAATTTTTAATAATGTATTAACATCTAATTTTCAGTCTTCTGCAGTGCTATTTGCATATATAGTTGTGTTATTAATTACTTAGCAGAGCTGTGAAGGGACACGTATTGGCACAGCTCACAGGTTGCTTTTGAAGTGTGCAGCATCCTCTGAAAGTTCATTCTGGTGGTTCTAGACAGCATCATTGCCACCCTTGGAGGCACCCCCCCCCATGCAACTCCTCCAGCACTGTCTGTGTCCTACAGCATCTGTGGTGATCAGCTGGCATCTGAGGCTTTCCCTATGGGACACTGCAGAGTCCAATAATGATGGATTGCCCTGGTCATTCCAAAATGAGTCAGTGTGAAGGGCTATTTTAGTCTCCTTGTGATGAAGAGGAGAAATAACAGCAGCTGTTTTGAACTTGAGTGCACCCAAGGCAAAATTTTTTACTTATACAGCCTTGTTCATAGATCAGTCTTGAAAACCTCACGAGAACCCCCTTCTTCATATATGTTGAGGAGACCTGAGAGATGCTCCACCAGATTTTGAAGCCATGGCAGGATCACAAAAGCTACCTGCAGATTCTTCTGGAGAAGCACTTCAGGCTCACCATAAGGCATGATCTACCTTGCTGGGTTTAATATTTCCTATTCTTAGTATACCTCTGCAGAGTCTCCGTGGCACACTGCTGCTCACTGAGCAGCTCAGCCCAGAGCAGTCTGCATGGTGAGATGTGGGGACGTGGGTCTGATGTCTTCAGTGGCATCATTCCTGAGGGTATCTGCAAAAGCAATGGAGAAATACTACAGAAAGCATATGGTTCCATATCTTCTCTCCCTTCTCGATGGCAACCTAGGCAACTTATGCACCTTGCAGTCTGACTCTCAAGGAATTGTATGTGACTTTCCAGAGTCCTCAACAAGCTCATTTACTCATGAGGTGATTTGATCAGATGAAGAGGAGAACAAGACACTTTGGACTTGAATGTTAGTTATGGTCCATCCAAAACCTAATAAAATCCCAAAAATATTTCTAAAGCTTGTAAAAAAAATTGAACAATCTGGTAAAAATCACAGTTGTCTTCTGCATATTTGAGACATAAACTGGTTAAATTTTATTTCAAGAGCTGCTATTTTCCTTCCTGTATTATGGTGACTTCATTTCCCTCAAAAAACAGCCATCTCCAACCCAAACCTTTGCTTTCCAGTGAGTGGTTTTAATTTGCTCTTTTCTTCCTTTTGGATCTACTTGTTCCCACATGCCCCCGTTTGCACACCCAAACATGTTGTTCTTTAGCCCAGTATGCTTTGGGCAAATATTTTTGTTCGCTGCATAAATAACCAGAGATACGGAAACTTAACTCTGATTCCTGCATTGGAGATGTGGTTGCCCTGCCTAGGGGAGGTGAGAAAGATTGACAGGGGCACTGACATTTTGCTTAATTTGTCTTCAGGAGCTTTGGTCATTATGAGTTCAACCTGTGTTAAATATGACTTTTTGACTCATGCGAGTTTGGGAGAGGGAGTTGTTGATATGGGCAAGTTGCTGGTTGGCAGCCAACAGCCCTTTCCCTTCAACACTGACTTACATTGACTATCGAGGAAGATGATTTGGGCAACTCGGAGTTCCTCAGTGTTTGAAAGGTGGGATGAAAGGGTTGAATCATCAAAAGCAAGAGGTTTTAAAACACACGTGCAAGAGCGGTGGAGGGCACCCCTTTTCAGGAGATGGGTGTAGGGGTCTCAAAGACTTAGAACTCTGAATTCCAACAGAGAAAGAGAGCTCAGATTTTGCTTTCACCTCCCTTTAGTCCTGACACTGCATTTTTAGAAACGTTGCTGTTGACTCCAGTGGTTGATGCTACAACCCAAACAATGGCTATTAAAATTCACAGGAGCGTGGGAGTGTGCAGTTAGAGAGCCTGTTCTTACCTCTTTTTGTCACCTGACAGTAAGATGACTAAATTTTAATGGTGTATATACCTTTAAAAGTTAATATCAGCTTTCATCAGATCAATATCTTCACTCTTTGCATTTAACTGCTTTTTGGATTTTCATCTTTTTCTTCTAAGATTTTCAACACCACTAAACATGGGTAGGATAAAACCTGTTTTGAGATGAGTTGCTTCTGTGTTCATTAGAAAGATGCTAAAAACTTTCAATCCTTGAAAATTAAAAAGAAAAGTCTTGAGGAATTTTCAGAACAGACTTTTTTTTTTTTTTTTTAATCTGTTTTGAGCTATCTACAGAACTTCTGAAATAAATAGTGAAGAAAATACCTACATTTTTGAAATACTGTAGTGGAATTGTGTTTTGTAAGATCTGATGTCGATTTTGGAAGCTTTTGAAGGAAAGGGACATTCAGTCCCATTGTATTTAAGTCCTTAAAGAGCTTCAGCTGTCTCTTCCTAGAAATAAAGCGCAAGTGATCCAATGTATTTGGAGACTGACCACTTCACAAGACAAGCTGAAAAATTCCTGTGTTTTTGGTGAAACTCTGCTCCTCTGAGAGGAGCTCCACTGTTAAGCTAAAGATTTTCCACAGTTTCAAATGTTCTCTTATTATTTACTCGAATAAATTGCATTCATCAGTAGTTTATAGTTTACTCCATCATGTTCTTGACTTAAATTGCAAATCTTTCTGCTGATTTGAGAACCACACAGAAGTCTCTGTGTCTTGGAACACTTGTTACTTTGGAGGTCTCCATGCTTTTGCTGAACATCCTCATTTTGAGCGTTGCCTCTTGTGACAACCGAGTCAGTAAGTCAGGGCAGATGACACGTTGTTACACACTGTCGCTCTAATAGTGCTTGGAGAACTTCCAGTCTTGGAAGAGCGGGAGTGTGGACTCAAACCATATCTGCAGTAAGAGGAGACACAACCTGACTGTGAGGTCCTTTGATAGGTGGTCTTAGAATTCAGTTCGTATAGTGAAGTGCTCGAAAAGAAAGAAAACGAAAAAGCCAAGTAAGACAACTGTGTAGTTCAGGAACTCTGAAACGTGGGTTTTCATCAGTGCTTGAAAATCACATAAATTATTGTGGGGTACTTCTAAGTGCATGTGTTAAGCAACAAGAACAGCCATACCATAAATGAGATCAAGGCATGACAATTTGTTTTTCTTTGCGTCTACTTTTACATGACTCGTATGTGCCGGAGAGAAAGTCCAGCTTAAGATACTGATTTCCTAATTTTTACAAGGGGTCTTTATTCACCTCCCTAGTTTTAATTGTCACTTTAATAAATGCTATTTCATATTGGTTATTTCCCTTGTGGGAGGAATCTTTTAAGATTTTAATATTGAATATTATTTTGTGCCTCTGGGAGCAGCTTTTTTTTTTTTCCCCATCCTCCTGGGAAGTGTTAAAAGCATTCCATTTGTAAAAAATGTAATATTCTTCCCAAAATAGTTTCATTTATAATTCATTCTAATACTGATCCTTGGAAATAATGAATAAATGAAGACAAAAACCAAAGGTGTGGTTATTAACAATGTGGTCAGAAGCAAAACCCCCCTCAGCTTGAAGGGGTTCAGATTGCCATGACTTTAACACCATTAGCAGGGTGGTCATGTAACAAATCGAGCAGATTTAGATGCTAGAGCTCTAGAAAATAGTCACAAATACATTAATAGCCATTTGATGCTTAGATTGGCTAAGTCCAGTCAGAAAAGGCCACAAGTGGGCCAAACCTTGTCTCTAGAGCAGCAGAAACATTTGAGATTCACAAAATTGAGTTCTGATTTGACTCAGTTGTGACATGGTGGGAAACAACAGTGACGTGCTTTAGATGCATTCTTATTTTCATCTCTAAATTTTAATATTGTATCTCCCAAATGGAAGAAATTAGGGATCAAAGTTGAGTTTTATTGTGGGTGGGGTTGTGCATCTAACCAGCTTTCATGCTCTAAACCCAAACTGCATCTACCATGATTATGCAGATCATATTATTCTAATACAAATAACATCCTTTGTTGTGATACGATGATCTCCATCTCCAGATTTGTCATTATTGGCAGCTCACTGCCTGCTTTTATTACCTTCCAGATGAAGGAACAGGTTAGAAATGAGTTAACTAACTCTTGGACATAATTTCCTTGCCTTTACCAGATATAGATTTCATGTCTGCATCCGTCTATTTAATTTGCTGTCAGTGGTAGTTATTTCTTTATTACATCCTTGGGGAATTTCTCCATTAATGAGCAAATTAAGACTTTTGGCTTCATACCGTTACAAGTCTTTGATTTACCTTGTGTTCTGCCTTCTGAGCATGTTTAGCCGTGTTGGCTGCTTAGCTGGGTGTGGTTTCTACTTGGCTACCTGCTCTGGAAAAAGCATCAGCAGCATACTTGAAAGAATTTAATTTTAATAGCTATTTAAGCAGGTTAGCGAGTTCATTCTCTCTGTTAACATCCAGTTTTATCCAGTATATGTGATATCTGTTTTGCCATGCTTAAGCAGCGACGTCACGTGTTTGCCTGACACGTACATAGTAACTTTGTTGAGAAAATATATCAACCTCTATAGAAGATATAGAAGGAAATATCTGCTTAGGCTGATTGAGGGTGGGAAGGGAAGGAAGGGTTAGGAAAATAAGGGTGAATTTACAAAGGCAAGTCAAACAGTTTCTGTTTCTATATTTAATCTGTCAGTAATAGCTGCTTCCTATATCTTCCCCCCCGCCTTCCCTGCATGGCTCTTGCAGTGCTTGCTGTCACTCATCAAGTTAATCCTATCAAGTCCAACCCATGAAAGCACTTTTGCACCGTGTTGCATCAGCCAGCCTTGCTGTGTTATTTTATTTAGTTTGATCACTAATATAACCTGATTTGACTTGCTGGAGTGTAACATATGTCAGCTGGAAAACAAAAAGGGAAATCTGTTTGTTAAATGCAGCTAAAACAAGTCTCTGCCTCTAAAACTAAGAAAAATGAGTCGAGCCTGTAGCAAATGTGGATGTATCAAAGAAGTTAAGTCAGGAGACTTTCACAAAGAAAGATGGACTCTGGGTTTTGAAAGTGTCTTGAATTTTTATTGAAGATGTTGATAAATCACTTGGGATTTAATATATTTTGTATTAGTCTTAAAATCAACTACAGGTTTAGTTTAAGCTAGTATTTTGGGGTTCCAGGCACTGAATATTCCCCTGTCAACTCCAGTCTTAGTGTTTGGGTCTTCAAGACTTCGTACTCTTATTCGTCGTGTGATTCTGCTTTATTAATAATTTGTCAATAACTTCGCTGACTCTCTGCAAAATAAATCCTCTAAATTACAGAGCCCTGTTAAAGTGTTTTCAATTATGCATTGCACAAAAGCCAACAGCTCACGGTTCTGTTCCTCTGCCTGCTTACTCCTAATAAATCACGACACCCGACATGTCCCAGTTCAGATACTCTGCTATTTCTGCAGAGGAATGATGTCATAGGGTTACTAAAAAGGGAACTAGTATAGATTTTCTTGAGTCGGTGTCATCAAAAGAGTGTAAATCTGACCAGTTTGAAAAATCCAAATCGATTTATTGTGTATTATGAAAACTCCTCAATATATTTTCTGTATTGCAGAACACTGCAGCTTCCAAGTACCATCCTTTGAAAAACAGAGCTGTTACTTCTAAAGAGATTTTTCTTAAATTATCTAAAAGCGTGAATATAGAAAACTGAAGGTGGCAAAAGATAATATACTTTTATTTTGTTCTCCTAGCTTTGGATGAGACATCTTGGATTTATTTTAAGAGGAGAAGGCAATGAAGAAACGTTTCCCTCGTGTTGATATCCCTAAATTCTTGAGAAGTTATGTGATGATTTAATAAAATAATTGTGTTGACCAGAAAAGAAAATAATTTCTCTCTCAGTACCTCCTGTATTCCATGGACACAACTGCGTTGCAAATTCTGTAACCTGGAAAAAACCCGTAATTGGCAACATTTCAATATTGACTGCGGTGAAATACAGTAGGGTGAGGAGCATCTGGTTCTGCAGTTATAGGAAGGATGAGCAACCGTCTTGGGTGACTGTGCCTCCAGCACTGGTGTGCAGAGGACCCCCTGTGCCGTAGGTCTCCTCAGCACCTAATGCCCAAGAGGAGCGGCTTCTGTGTAGACCCTCAGCAATTCAAGTGTGTCTGTGTTAGCTTTGTCCCCAAGATGTTCTGGCTGCTTAAGACAGAGCAGTTGGATCCTCCTGCATCTCTTCTCTCCATGTCGCTTCACCCTTCAGTGCCGGCTGAATGAAGGGGGAGGTAGATGGATTTTTCCTGAAGATGGAATATTTAGTCAAGGTCATCTGATAAAGGAACTTGATGTGGTTGTGAGTGTTTGTGGTATTTAAGGGGCATGGAAAATTGCTTTCTGTCTTTTTATATTTCCTATCCCATGTCTTTTCAGCTGCTGTTTTCCTGTGTGGTTTTCTGAAGCAGTCAGACATATAGTGGTAGCTGAGGGACAAAGGCTAATTAATTGCTTGGCCATCCTCAGAGGCCAGACTGGAGAAGTCAAAGCCATGGGCTGGCTGGAAGCGGCTGTAACGACAACGGCTGTAACAGCAACTCTTCCAAGCTTCATAACAAAATGCTGTAGGAAGCTGAAAAGCACGGAAAGGGTCATGCTTTTTCAGATCCCAACCTCCCAATGAACGAAATTACACTGGAACTCACAAAGGGCTTGAGCCAGTCCAGTAACAGAAGTATGTAGCTTGATCACAAGCACCATGTACTACTGTTCTATATTCCAGCACCTATTGGGTTTCTTTTTCTAACAAGCTAAAGTTCTGGTTCAGCAAGCTCGGACATGGCAGGAGACTCAACACCAACGTGTGATGTTATGCTTTACTCAGGATAAAGATGGTATCCCAGAATTCACGCAGGAACTCCAAGAGAAGCAGAGGTGATCTGTATTTTTAAACAATAAATACGTGAGGTTTGATGTAGTGGAAGTTCTGGCAATAATTTACAGTATTACTGTTGCAACACCCAAGTTATGGCAGTTATATTAAGCCAGATGACTAGGAAGAGTTAAGACTAACGAGCAAAAGTTTATCTATTTAGACAATTTTCATTGCAATCTTTCAGTATTACTCCTCTTGGAGATTCCCAAAAGAAGATTATATTTTATCACCTGATAATCTGTTGGTTGTTTTGCTTGACTCCTTTTTATGTGGCTTCTTTTTACAGATTGTTGACACTAAGCTAGATGGAGTTTGAAATGAGACGGGGAGTTATAAAAGTGGAAATAGTCTGGTGTTTGTGCTCTGTGTGTTCTCTGCCTTCAGGCTTGTTTGGACTGGGTGGAGAGTTTTCCAGTTCCAGGCATCATTCAGGTTTTAAAACCATGTTCTGGGTGGTATATCAAATCTTGACCCTGCTTCAGGCAATGCTGATGGTTTCCTGACTGTTAATTGGCCAGTGCCTGAAGTTAAGGCAACCCCATTGCTATAGGTGCTTGAGTAACAATGCTTGACGCCTGCTGCTTTTTCATGGCTGTGAAGTAGATTAAAATATTCTTTCCAATGCATTTTTGAACGGAAAAACTGACATTTTTGTGAGTTATTCTGATCCAAAGTACTAATTTCATAAAGCGCTGCTTTCCAGTGACAAACTTTTTACAAATGAGATTTGTGAATCCCAACTGTGTAGGTTTGGGTTTTTTTTTTCCTGTTGCTCACTGGGAAACTGAAAATTTTGAAGAATAATTGAATTTCACTCATTGTTTCCTATCTCAGAAGCAAAACAAACCCCCAAATACATGGTCATTTCTGGTCACATGGGTATCTGGGAATCTCATAGTTCCATCTTATATCTGTTTTTTCCTTCTGCTGTTATCTGTACAATGCAAAAAATGAGAGAGGGCAAAAAGTTTCAAAGCGAGTTTAAGTGAACTTCTGAGCTCCTTTATTTTTTTTTTTTAGAAGGCTCACAAAATAGCTTAATTCTAAGAGTTGCTAATTGTTTAGTGGTTTTCATTCACAAAGCTTTAACTTGTCAACTAATTTGAATACAAGATTGTGGTTTTTTCCATTATTCTGTTATTAGAAATTATTTTATAAGGTGGCTAGACTACTTCTTCAATATTTTGAAATATTCATAATTTAGTTTTCAAGACTTCTGGATGAAATTTGAATTAAGTGATGAGCAAGGATAATTTCTACCATGTAAGGAGAATTTCAAGGGGGGAGTGGAAAGAAGACAAACCCTAAATGCATCAAATAAGTTATTCATTGCAAATTACTCATTCAGAACTAATTGAAAATTATTTTTTTAATATAGTAAGTAGAAAGTATATTAATTTAGTTTTTAAAGCTGTCTTATGGAAATTAATGTAGAAATATGTTCTCAATGGAAAAGTGTTCTGTTTCAAGAACTCTATATTAAGAGACTAATGAATACATTATGGAAATTTAATTGCATATTTTAAAGCAACTATCCAACTAATCATAAAATTCCTGTTGCAAGCAGTAATTAGGAAAATATTTAGATTTATTTATTACAGAAGTTGTAATATGACAGGAAAGGTCAGAAAGAACGGTAATAAAGAATAATTGACTGGTGGTTTGACCCTTAAGCTCCTATGAATAATTCCTGAGAATTCCTGTTTTTAAGGATAGCTGGCTAATTCATTTTACCTGTGTTTTAACGTAGCCTGTGAGCTAAACTTGGGAGGTGAGAGAAGGATGAATTGACACTTTACTGGGGAAGATGTTGGAGAAGTGCCTCGACGGCAGCCTGCCCGACAGAAATACCTTCTGCCCTATTTAGATTTTAAGATTGTGTTTTCATGTTCAATTACCTTCTGTAAGATGGAGATAATTTTAAGCTCCTGATTGCGATGAAGGTCCTGGCACAGAGTTAATGTTCTTCTGGCACCAAACCAGCACTCACGTGGAGGTTTCAGTCTGCAGATGCTCCAAAACCTTCCCTGAAACTGTGTTTGAATTTGGGGGAATTATGCACAATTTTCTGCCCTAGTTGTTTAATTCCCTATTGGTTGGAGATGTGGGGGGCAGGTAAATAACATTTAATTTTGGCTTAAATAACTTTTTTTTTTTTTTTTAAAAAAAAACCCCAGATTCTGTGTGAATCTGTTTATGTATTTTGCTTGCTCGTGTAGGTTTATACACACAACCCTCCTAAAACTGTTCTCTACTTGCGGATGGCATCTTTGGACAGTTAGAAGAAAAAGGAAAACCAGCAAGAGCTCTGAAACTAAACTGAGGTCCCATAACACTGTTCCTCCCTCACCCCCCAGTTGCAGGAATGGAAATGAGGGGTTTTATAGGAGGTGTTCTACTCACTGGGGTTCAGACCATTTGGAAGAAGAGAAGCTGAGGTACCCGAGAGTAGGTCTGAAGTCCCATCACAAACACACAAAGACAAGATTCAAGGAGACCAGTAACTGGTGCACTGGGAAGCCTTGAAATTTGTTTTTTGGTGGTGGTGGAGGCTGGACTTGGCATTTGTGTTTGGTGAACTTTGGCTACATCTCTGTGAACAGGTCACGGCGCAGGAGA
The DNA here is from genome assembly GCA_033439905.1 of Ceryle rudis. Taxonomy (NCBI): domain Eukaryota; kingdom Metazoa; phylum Chordata; class Aves; order Coraciiformes; family Cerylidae; genus Ceryle; species Ceryle rudis. The sequence goes on from JAAGNO010024221.1 coordinate 33,701, forward strand.
GGAACAGTAGGTTAAATTCAGGAATATGTGTCTACACTGAAGGCTGGATGGGGCTTTTCTGCTGATGACATCCAGCTTGGCCCCAGGACCAAGCTACAGATGGAGCTCAAAGGGATCGTGTGCACTTAGCAAAGTAATCATAGAATATATTGGGTTGGAAGGGACCTCCAAAGGTCATTTAGTCCAATTCCCCCTGCAATAAGCACTTGGAGCTTATTTGAATGCTTTAATTATGACACAAACAAATCTATTTTTTAGCACTTATGGAGTCATAGAATGTTCTAGGCTGGAAGGAACCTCCAGAGGTCATCTGGTCCAACCTCTCTACGCAAGTAGGGACATCTCTACCTATGGGCAGGTTGCTCAGAGCCCCATCAAGCCTGACCTTGAATGACTCCAGGGATGGGGCCTCCTCCATCTCTCTGGGCAGCCCATTCCATTGCCTATCCCCCTCAGATTAAAGAACTTTTTTTTTCTAATATCCAGTCTAAATCTCTCCTTTCCCAGCTTAAAACCATTGCTCCTTGTCCTGTCATTACAAACCCT
>JAAGNO010024222.1:6110-21968 GCA_033439905.1 Ceryle rudis
TGGGAAAGACCTATCCAGTTAAGCAAGGACTCTCACTGGAGTCAGCAAGCCTTGTGAGAAATGGCACTGTAGGAAAATAACACAGTCAGGAAAGTAACTACAGCCTCCCAGTGCAGTGAATAAAGCAGCTCATGATGTTCCTGCTCCATAGCCAGGTCTGTATCAAAATAACAGAACTATCACAGGTGCTCTGAGACACTGTTCTCACCTCCAGCTCCTCTGCACTAGCAGTCAGGAGAGAAGATGTGACTTGTTGCTACCTCAGCAGTTAGCCTGTTTACCACTCCAAATGAACTTGTCTCTCTCCCAGGTGTGGATGCCTTTGTGGAAATAACCATCTCCCACAAAGTCACAGCTGAAGAGTTAAAGAAACTTGCACTGGAACTGATCAATACTGGCAGATGACTTCACCCACTTGCGCTCCAACTACAACAAACAGCTCCGTCTGGACACAATTTTGGCTGGAAATCTGAACTCTTGAGAGACAATTGTTGAGAACATTCCTATGGCCAGACAACACTGTCCTTTGAGTCTCTTGTATATGAAATGTGAAGGACAGTAGGTTATCCACTAAAACTGTTGGTAGTGGTCTATTTATTAATAACTACCTCATTATGATTTATTTCTGAATAAAAAGAAGAGGAAACATCAAATTTTTAAAACACTGCTCATTAACAAAAGAATAGATTTTTAAAAACTAGGACATTAAATTAACATCAAGTCCATGAATTTCTAAAACCATAATACATGAATATTAGAGACCTTAATCTGGCAGTTGGATAGGCCAGCAGAGACTTCTGAATCTGTATTTCTCTGGCTTCAAAAGAATGCTAGGGTGGAAAAAAGTGTATGTGAGCGTATCTTCTTGTACTGTTGGAACCGATGAAATACAGACCCTGAAACCCTGCATTTGAAGCCGTTTCCCCTTCAGGGCAAGCTGACTTTTGCTCTCTATTACTCACAATTTCAACAGTGTAACAATCAATGTTTAATTATAACGTAGCCTTTTGCTTTTCATTTAGCAGATTTTCACAGGGTAACAATCACAAAGAAGGGACCTTTCCTCAAATGAGGCTCTGGACAGGGGAAACTGTATCAATGTGTGTAAACATTTTTAGATGGAAAAACTTGTGAGGAGGAGCTGAAACACAAGCCACATATTAACTAATATACACAAGAAATAGTAACAGTTTTTTAAAAATAAAGAGTGGTACAACACCTCTAGCTAAGAGCGTGTTCTACAAGACGCGAAGAAAAAAAATAATTTGGAGAGGACAGTAAAGTTTTTCGTTTTTAATTGCTCCTTTGCTGCTTTTTCAGCAGCACTTTACAACCCTCTGGCTATTTGCAAAACTCTCAGCAGTAACTTCAGTAAGGTTTTGCAATAGCAAAAGCAAAACATTGCCTATGGGCTACAAACTGTACCTGGAAAGGGCACTCATGTTCAGAAAGGACATGGTGAACCAAAAATTCCGAGGAGACTGGCAACCTAAAATAATCTAAAACATTAAAGAAAATAAAAGTTGGATGATATTCATCCAACTAATATTCACTACACTACTAAAAATATCTTCTAATTAGAGCATTTTTGTCTTCTTCTATAATAGATCTGTATGCTTATTGTTACACAGAGTTCATTTTAATGGGTTTTATAGACATGGATGTTACAGTCAAGGAGTTTCAGACCTGCATTACGTGCCAAATGTTGTGCCATCCACTGCTCTTTCTGAAAGAGCTGGAGCCCTCAAGCTGAATATCGCTGATTATCAATGCAACTTAACCTCACAAGGACAGTTAGCATATGGAATGTTGAAAAATACATCAGATAAACATTCTAAGTGGAAAAGAGAGTGGAAAAGCCCCACTTGCAACAGCAAAATCAATCTACTGAATTATCACTAACTTCAGCTTTGTATACCTTGAGGTCCCAGTTTTGCCTGAGCTGGAGTGGAGGTTGAGCTAAGAAGGGGGTCAGATGAAGGATCCAGGAAACTGGTAGTCAGATTTGTTTTACATGAGACTGGAAGTGATTCTTCAGGTAAATTATCTAGGCTCATCTTGTTTTGTCTACTGGTATCCAGTAAGTCTTTCCCAAAGAAAGCTTCCTGCAAAGAAGACAAAATGATTCAGTGTAGGAAGAACACTATCTATTGAAAAATTAAAACTTAAATTAAAAGCCAATGATTCCCAGAAACACAAGAACATAGTTTCACATGCCTTCCGGTATGGCACTATCTCTTCCAGGCTATGAGGCATGGATATCGTGGATACAATTTACCTGAGGTAGCTACATTATTAATATTTTATGGGTAAATTCACATCTTAAATTGTATAGAAAAACTATAGTCTTCTGCTGTATATGTGGCATGAAGAGTACCAATACAGTGTTGCTATACATCACAAGTTTTTCTGTACTTAAACTATTTCTCCTCGTACAACAAGGACAGCTGAAGCAGGGAAATGCTGCTGGGCAACTGGATGAAGGACACACAAGAATTTTATGAAAAACATGCAAATGCCCTGTGATCCAAATTCTAGAACAAGCATACACTGCATTTCAGTTAGCACAAAATCATCCTAACGTCAAACTGCAGTAACAAAACAGCTAAAGATGTTTAACTTCCATTAGTATCTTGTAAAACATTACATAACAGCTATCATTCACCTAAGCCTGAGTTCTCAGTAATTTCACAACCACCTATCAAATTTTAAAGCCCATTTTTATTCATTATGTAAGAACTTCTTCTGCTTTCACGTAGTCTTTAAAATCTTGATTTAGGATACAGCTGCTAAAAATAAAGCTAAAGATAGGTTTTTCAATATCAGTTACTCTAACATGAGCAAAAGAAGAATCTATGAAATATTCTCCATTTTACAAGAGTAAAATGAGCATTTAAAAAAAAAACTATCCTTATTAATCCAAAGAAAATGTTGCTTAATTATTTTCTTGCCAACTCACTTCCCCACTTACAAAATAGCAATTATTTTTAGACAGAGATTGTTCTGCCTTTCTGTCAATTCTTTGCTTTCAATCCCAATATAGTTTATGTCATGAAGTTTGGTGAACATCTACAAGATAGTAAAGTTTTCCATGAAAAAGGTGTCTGAGAAGAGTAGTGAGCCAAAAAATGTTCTCAGTGAGAGAGAGATATAAAACCAGCCGGTGTATAAACTGGTTGAAGGTAGGTAAATAGCTCAATCACCATTCAGACCCTGGTCATTATCCACAACCGCTACCTCTTACCTGCTAGGGACATCACAGGACTAATGGAGGGGAAAGAAGAGAGATTACTGTGGTAGGAAGATGCAGAGCATATAAAACCACAAACTGTAGGAGAACAAGTTTCCCCTAACAAATCAAGTTCTATTATCTTCTAAAAAGAAAAATCAGTATCTCGAGGAAATAGCATGCTTATGCTAAGACAACCTACAGAGTTGAATGCTTAAGACATCACATGTCAGTTCAGAGACAAAAGAAAGGCGTCTTTCCCCCCTGCCTCCTCTCTCAGAACAAGTAGAGATCTATACATTGAAAAAATAGCACTAGAGGACTGGAGATTTAACGTAATACACAGCTTTCTGTAACAACTTATGAACATTATTTTCATTTGAATGAGAAATGGGGAAAAGAAACATGAATGGTTTAAATGAGCTATGAATCAACACACATAAAGACCAGGTTTTTAAATGGATTGAAACACGAAGTATATCACATCAGCTTTACCTGCAGGTAGGCAGGAAAGGTTTCTTCAAGTTTATTTTTCTTTTTTCTGTAACGCTTTTTTATTTTCTCAGTACTTTCAGAAGCTGGGGTAGACTCCTCAACTGGAGTGTCTGGTAGCTGTTCCGTCCAACCTAAAAAGTAACATTAGGGAACAAATAAAATTCTCAGTCTCTTGCTCTAAATTTAGGTACAGTGGCAGCGTACCTGATGTATCTTGCTGCCTGTGTGGGTGCGTAGGTTTACTGAATGTCCCTCTAGATGTATTCTAAAGGTGGCTTTTATCTACCCAGCTGTGAACTGCCACCTGATCGTCTGGGCTCTGGCAGTAAGAAATACCATGGGTCACATCGCTGCCTTGTTGTACCTCACTGGCTGAAGACAGACTTTTAACTTTTCTATCTCCAAGCCACCTAAGAACTGGGTAGTTTGAGAAAAATTGTAAGTGCTGTTGAACCAGGTATTTTATACAATAATGCCACTGAAGTAGTATCTCCAAATTCATCAATGTTGATTTACACGTTAATCACCTTTCACTTTATACACTAATTTTTCCTCAAAATAAAAGTAAAAAACCACTTTTAAATCTGAGAAAAGACTGCTGCATAAATAATGAAGAGGCTAGAAAAAGAAATCTATAAAGAACCCCTTCAGGAAAAATTGCACATTTATTCAGCTATCATATGCCAAAGTGCCACTGTTTTTTCTAATAAACATGAAAGCACACAGTGCTCATCAATCATTCAGTGTTTTACTTCCACAGACCAAGGAAAACACTGCAGGTAAAAGCACAACTTTCTAAACTCTGCTACATCTGTCTTGCCAAAGCTAATCACATGAAGTTAATGACCCTGGAAAGTTATTTAAGAAACTATATTACTGTGGTAGTAAAATCAGCTATGCTTTGTACTGGAGTAATCTCCTGACCATATTCAGAAGATAAGTGAGTAGAACGAAGTTCACCAACACTGCGACCTCTGTATTGTTTGAGAGTGAGATTTTGCCAAGAAAGGGGGTGGAACACAAGAATACCAAAAAACTTGGTAAGGCTGCTGAGTACTGGCAGCTGAGAAGCAAGCTTTCAGCAAGCTATGATGATTTAAAACATACGAAGAATTTTTGACGTGGTTTTTCTTCAGCAATTGTGCCTGAGCAGACAAAACGAAGCTCAAACTTTTAACTGAATACTTATTTAAGAATATTGCTTTTGAACAATATGCATTGTACTGTTACCCAGAATGTAGAATTAACTTAGACAATTTTTTTTTTTAACTTAAAGGAGTAGATCTCTATGGAAATTAAAAACTGTAAACAAAATTTTCAACACTACCTAAAAAATGTAGTATACTACCCTGCAATCACATTTACAAAGCAGCAAAGCATAGCTATAACATTAATATTAAAGTAAAAGCAAGCACTATATCTGAATAGGGGGCCTAGCTAGAATATCGGGTTGCACTGATAGAAGAACCATTTGTTGGCTTCATAAAGTAGTTCTACAAATGCAAGCAAGGACAGCATTTATTAGTTTTTAGCATATATTAGTTTTTAATACTGCCTGGATGCTGTAGTAAATCTCCAGTCTCCACTGTGTTGTACAAATATATAATAAGAGACCAATCTGACTCTAGAACAGTGAAAAACACAATAGCTAAACAGAAGAAATAGGAGTCAAATAGAGTCTTCTGAGATTTTATCAGCCAAGCTTTAGAAGCAGCTGTCTCCTTCTGCTGACATTATAGGAAACAGGCTCTGAACTAAACATATTCCACACCTCACCTTAATGAACTAGAGTATTTTCTAGATTAGATAGTGTGAACAAATCCAGATGGGTGAGATAATTTAGTCTAATCACACACAGCAAACAGAAGAACAAGGCCAATAAAGAAAATCTGACTTTTTGTCAGGTGCCCTATCTACTCAGTACTACAGTGTCAGCGGCATTAAAATGGCTTTGCTCTGAGGAAGAGACCAAAAAGAGTAGGATTCCTCTGCCCTGGAAAAGACAACTGATGGTAGAATGAGATATGCATCTAGAAAATCTTTCTGTACTGTAAATTAATATGGCATGATTTTTTAAGAATCATCTTTCATAACATACAACGTGAGGGTAGCTTAAAACTCTCAGATACCCAGTTTAAAATAAGAAGGAATTACTTCTTCATGCAATCACTAACAGGATTATCCAAGAGCATAAACACCTAAACAGATACAAAGAAATATCAGACACATTTGTGGGATATGGAACACCGGTGAATATTAAATGTGATGGTCCAGAAGACACCTCTGGATCAGGACTACATCTGGAGGAAGGTGTATCTGAAAGAGGACCGCTCTAAACCTACCTCATTCTTCACACTTCTTTCTGTCTTCTACTGGTGAAAGCTAGGCTAGAAGAGCTCTGAGACAATACAGCAGCCCTTAAAATCCTCACTATTTATCTCCCAAAATAGTGGCCAATTCATTGTTTCAGTTTCTTTGTAAATCATGGGCTCATTTCAGCCCATGGCTGAAATTGCAAGTATGTCGGAATGAATATTTTCAGTTAATTTAATAAAGCCATCGTGAGAAACAGAAACATTTGCATTTGTGTAGCACATCTCTAGAACGAACTGTATATTGCTGAGTTGCATTATTTTTATTGCATTAAGCACGAACAAAAATTTAAAACCAAGTTTCTGCACTTACCTTCATCTCTGCCAGGCAACTGCTCAGAAACAGATCCAGAAGAATCTTTCCGGGAGAGAGATCTTTTAGTCTTCCCCTGCCCCGTACGACTTCTCTGACGTACCATAAATCCACCAATACCTAACAAGGAAGCAAATATTCAGTATACTGATTAAAACTGTGTTTCATAGTAAGAATGCCAGCCCAGATTATTCTGCAAGTCAAGGGGACTACTGCATCTTTAGAGGTCTACGAATGAATTTGAGATACTTCAGGAACTTTCATTCAGAGTTTTACAAAACATTTCTGAATGTTGATGTCTCGGAAGGTAGATGTGTAATTATCAAAAAGGATTGGAAATTTACAACTGGGAAACTTCCATGGGAAGTTTAAATCGCCCAACCTGGCAAATTTCAGATGTTGGTTTTCCCCTCCCTTGGCAAAATGATGAGTTGCTAGAATTAGAAGTGTATCTATCAAACGAAAACTGTTAAAGAACCTTAAATAACCATAAAAAACCCTCTACAAATTGCTCTGGAGAGCCCACTACTTCACATGACGGTACTAAAGAGGGACATGTCACAAAATGAAAAGATAATTAATCAACATCATAGTGCCTGAAACTTTAGAATCCTTCACTACAGCTGCAGTGCTCCTGATCCTTTACAGTTGGTGTGTATGTACATACGCACATCAGATTCAGATTTGTTTTATTTTTCTGGGAAATTGTTGGCTGCAGAAATATAATAGATGGCTGCTTATGATCCAAAATAATTAATTCATGGTCCAAAATCATTAACAGATGGCTGTTCATGGTCCAAAACCACTCTGAGCAAACAAAACTCTTCTTCTGAGGACCCAGCAATAGAAATAAATGGCTTGCTGAGGTACATTAGTTGTAGAGAAAAAGGAAATCTCAGGTAAGTGATGTGGGTTTGTGCCACCATCTCCACAGGGTGGGCCCATGATGGAAGGCAATATACACGTGGCCACAACCTGCTGAAACAGGGCTCTTACTCAGCAGTTTGGGAAATGACATGGGGAGGGTAGAAGGAGCTAGAGATCTGCTTAGCTGCTGAGAGAGAAGCAAAAGAAACTGGACTGTGTTGTAACTCTTGCTTCCTTTCTTTCCTTCACTGTACCCCTTGCCTTCACCTCCTCAATCATTCATTGCCTCTGTTCTCCTCCCCTACTATCTTCATAATCAGAGGATATGGCCTGTTACAGCAAGCAGGATGGGTGTGACTGGTGAAAACTACAGTATTTGTGACTGCAAAGACTACAGTCAACTCCTTATCCACAGTAGAGGCAAGCTGCATAACAAAACACAAACCCAACATGTTAACACAGATTCTGAGACATACCAAGGTGTGTGATATAGGGGCTCTTCAAAAAGCCAGGCAATTTCTCAGCAGAGCTTATTATCTTGGGTTCAGTTTTATCCCTAATCAATCAGTTACTTTCTATGGAGTCACTTAGGTACCACTAGTTTTTTCTGCCTGGTGACAGCTCCAGTGTTTCTGCACCCATGACACACAGTTAATCCACAGTCAAGGTAATTAAGTCGACTGCACTAATAAATTAAAATAAATTAATTCGTTCAGCAACTGAATTCATTAAAATTCACTGCCAGAAGTCATCCACAAGTATTTAGTAAATTACACTTATCAAGTATTTCAGAAAATAAGATATCTGCAAAAAGTTCTCTGAGTTTAAATATTGCCAAATATATATATATATATGCACACACAAAAACTGGACCTCATCAATTATGTAAGACCAGTACGTTTTCCTATCCAGTTAAGAAACAATACAAGGTACAGATCTGAACTATGAACCAATAACAGACAACATACTAAGAACAGGCGTACTGCTGAGTGGCAACCTTTGGAAATGTCTTTTGATAAGAGGCCTAAAAATTACTTCAAATAAAAAAAATCTAAAATCAACAATTAGCAGGAGAATATTTCAGAATTCCATACTGTCTTCCAGATGGTTTTTTTATTATTATACAGAAAAAAAGTGTTAGAATGAAGAAGGGACAGACAACCATGTAAATTATTGTATCCTACCAGGTCTATATGGTTTTCGCTTCCTTTTTTTAATTCCATCAGCTCCTTCTGCCACTTTGGTATCATCATCCACAGCTTCCCGTTCCGGGCTGGAGTCTGATTTTCCATCACAGTCCATAAGATCACCTTCTGCGGAAAAGAGACGATGGTAACTTTAATTGGAAAAGGGAAAGACTTTTCTTCCCCAAAATTTCTACATGTGACTGATTCCTGAGAACCTGATTGCGAATGACAAGACTTTTCAAACTCACACGCTGTAAACACTTTTAGGAAACCCACCCTATCTATACACAAAGACTCATTATACACATACACTTCCTGCAAGACCATGCCTACACAAAACCAGAGATAAATGCTGTAGTTAATACATGTGAACTTGAGAAATATTTTCAGCACCCCTTTGAGAATCCTGTGCTATTGCACTTTCTAAGTGAGCAATTTGTAGTCATGTATCAAGGAATATGAATTTACCATACAAGATATACCGTGTTTTGTTTACTGCCCCCCCAAGTTTTGTTTGGTAGGGCATTTTATTACTGAGAAAAGAAACTGAAAAACTGCAGCCTGCATTTGGAAGGTAATTTTTAATGACTCTTAGCTTAGAGGGTTCTTGACTTGAAGCCGTGTGACTGACTGAAAGCAGACTTATCTAGGAAAAGGAATTTGACTTATATAATAGAAAATGCAGCCCAAAGGAATTACTCAGCCTTAAAGATGAAGACTGTAATTTTGAGTTAGACTTTATATTCTGTGGGACAGTGGAGTAGAAACAGATGTAAAGTATGATGACATTAAAAAGTCTTTGGCGTTGAAGAGATTTAATTCTGTTTCTGATATCCCTGAAATGTCAATACAATAATGTCCTTACATCTTCATTGTATTGTAAATCTTTTGAAATGTTCAATGTACTTTTTCCCCTGAAAAGATACTGGGAATTCAGATTTCCTGCTTTGGATTTAAGTGTATGATTCTATACAGGCTAAAACCACATACAATTATAAGAGGAAGAAGTACTGTTATAAAAGACAGAGCTAGACACTTTGATACCACTTCTGCTGTGGTAGAAGTAAAACCCTTGCTCTTCCAGAGGCTGGGTTATGGACCACACTTGCCCATCAATGAAGACATTTCCAAGTTCTACCAAAAAAGCTGGCAGCTTGGCAAAGGCAGTCCTCACTTACCACCACAACCAATTTCCTCTTCCCCTTAAAAGCATGAATGAGCCCTCTTTGCAATGTGTCCACTGCTGGCAGAAGAGAAACCTGCTTGAGTGCCAACATGCCCTGCTACGCAAAGCAGCTTGCCGAACGCCAAAGCCCACGGTGCTCCTCCCCATTCATTTACAAAGCATAGCTCTGTAAGTAGTAGCAGAAGAACCACATTATGGCTACTGAAGCTGCAGCTCCCAAAGCAAGCTGACCTTTCAAGTGGACTATAAAACATGGACCACTTGATAAAATGCTGAACCTGATGAAAGCCTAGAGATGAGATAGTAACAAAATTACCATGAGCTCAGTTTTCTCAGATACAGCCTCTGTTCTCCACCTAGAACTTTAGAGACAAAGTAAGGGTCACTGCTGTTTGCCTGGAATTATTACATTATGTTGCTTCAATTAAAGCCGTGGCGCAGCTTTATTCATCCTGATGCTCATACAAAAAATTTCAGACTTTCAGAGAACAGGCACTGACCCACTCTACAGAGCGCAGACAGAGCTTCCAGGAAATCCAGCCAATCTACCGTGCACATGCTGTTGCTGTTACCATCACATATATGAATGTGCTCTAACTCTTAAAAAGGCAACAAAAAGGTGATTGCAACTAAAATTAGAAGTCTGTGGAAGCTTTGGCTCTCGCTTTCATTCTTCTAGTATACTTATGCATCTTGTTATCTAATCGAAAAGGGAAACCTATAAAAGCCAACAAGCAGATAATGAAGTTAGACGAAGTTATATAGGAAGCATGCACACATTTGTAAAAGGAAAGATGAATAACTACTGAAAAAGAAAAACAAAGGAAGTGGTTAATTCTCTATCCTGATGCCTTCAAACCAAAATAAAATCTTTTTCGCTTTCAGCAACCCACCTGCTGGACTATATGAAAGTACAAAGTGAAATTTAAGAGTCAGTGTAACGCTAGGATAATAGATCAAGCCCTCTGAATACTAAACGAAATGAAAGTAAACCAACTAGTTAGCTGTTTAAAAGGTTATAAACAAATAAAGGGAAACTATTATATAAAAAAAATACACTTTTACTCAACAGCAGTTGGTAAGGTAAGAATGTGCTAATCAAACAACTGGAACAACACTTATATCAACAAGTTAACACTGAAACTGCACTGATGGTAAAACTATCCAGTTATCTCAAGTACACTCTCTGTATCTAAAAAAAGCTTCTTGTGACATTTCATCTGATTAACAACAAGGCAATGTTGCATAAACAGAAAGCACTTTAGAATGTGGTGAGGTGGGGTGCCTATGTTCCTCTGTTCCTCACATAAGACACCTGCGATGTAATGACTTTCACACCTGCCATTTATTTAAGCCTTTCCTCAGGCCAGAGATTAACGCCTGTTCTACCAACACACTCATCGGGATGTAGGGCCAAACAGTGGCAAAGAGGAGAGAAGAACAGCACTGACCCATGCCGGCTGCTGTTTCCGGCACTGAAGAGTGGGGATTTGAAGAGTGGGGCTGCTGTGCTTGCTCAGCGGAGAGGGAAGCAAATGAGACAAGTATTGGTGGCCTTGGGACACATGGATCTTTGCTCCATGTCTAGACTTGTAGAGGAAGGAGCTCTCCCAAGGGTACCCACTGTTGACTGAAATATCATCCCCACAGACACTGATGTGCTTGGGCTGGCAAGTGTTAGCCCCGATCCCTTCATCTCTCATCAGCCTTGCAGGCCAAAAAGCCAATTAAATCTTCCCCTTCCTCCGTACTACACAGATACCCCAGAACTAGAAACCCTCTGATAGGGCTCTACACGCAGCATCATCTACCTGAATTGAAGCAACACCCAGAATTCACTTTCAAACTCAAATTCTGTCTTAAATTCTACTTTGGAGATGAGGACAAGCAAAATGCTCATCTACAGAAATACAAGGAAATTATTTTTTTTCTCGGACTCCCAGGTCCGGCCTCCTTATGTCTTTTAGGAAAAAGAAATACTCTCAGCAAAGAGTTTTTTACTCCACTTCCCCCTTTGTTTTACACACCAGCGATCTAGATACCAGCGATCTAGACGTCGCTTCGCCAAGCCAATGTTTCCACTTTCAAACAGGGTTTGCACTAAATTTGAAAGCCTCAAAATACACCTACACTCGGTGCATCCACAGTACCTCCCACAGGTTACCCAAGGATTAGACAAAAAGTGACTTGTTTTTCCAGTGGTTCCAGCCTTAGAAAGGTGAGTTTCCTATGGGATGGATGACCCGTAAGTAGAACAACAAGAAAAACCACGGACAACGACGAGTCAAGACTATCGACCAAGTCATTTCCATAAAGCATTCTGTACAGAACATACGAGTATCAGTGTAATAACAACTCCCAGGGATATCTGCAGTACACACAGGTACTGCAACACTCCTGAGATACAAGACATGCCAAAAGCAGACCGCTACCTCTACTGTCATCCATCTCCCCATCTCTTGAGTGTTCTGACTGGGCATCTGGGGGTGTCTGAAGCACAGCCACACTGTTCTGATTTATAATCTTCAGTTTAAGCTTTGGTTTCGTCCGTTTTCTTCTCGGTACTGTAACAGTTAGGCTCTGTAACTGAGACATGCCGGATTCTGTCAAGCAGACTCCATCCTGGGTGTATGTCTTCGGTGGGTCTATAAAAGTTAAATGAATCATAACAGCAATATAAAACTCTTTAATTTACAAGTCTTAGATTTTTAGGAATAGCACTTTTAAGAGTTAATAATCCACAAGTATGGAGCTGATTCATGAGTGAGGAAATTGGTATAAATAAACCAGAGATATCTGATACTGTCTTACACATTACAGTTGCAGGTTTATAATTTAGAGTCTGATGTCAAATCCAGCAACAATCCAGCATTCAATCCTTGAATCCATCAAGGACTCAGCAGATAGAATGATCTGATTATGGAAACTGGTGCCTTGCAGGGTGTTTCCATACTCCTGGCACTCATAGACTGCTGTGCAAGTCTTACTTTAGGTCCCTGTTGCTTATCAGCCAGGCCCTCATGCAGCCCTCAGCACTGTACCTTCCACTCATTAGTGACCTTAAGACTCCCAGAACTCTTTTGTAACTCAGGCAAATTATTAGACCTATGTTATAGGCAGACAAAAAACCCAAGATATATCAAGTGAGATGCTCAAGATCAAACTGGAAATCATGGGTAGAACCCAAGTCTCCCAAGACCTGCAAGACTGCTTCCTCCTCAAGCTGTAACATGACAATTGAGTCTACTAACATTCCTTAATTCACTATGTAGAAAGACACTGTTACCTGTGCCGGGGACCTGCAAGTGGAGGTTTGGGAACTTTTAGGGAATTACCAAATAATGAAGGGGCTGAAATGATGCTTCTGCTCTTTAAAGCCAATTAAATAATCATGTGATAACACAGTTTTTGAAAACACATAAAGATCGTAACATTTGTTTCCTTTAACCAAAAATATTTCCTTATGTAACATCTCACACCTCAAAACACAGCTGGTTCTGAATACAATTCTTTCCAGGTGACTATTTTCTTACATTGAACCAAAAAAAGGATGCTTGCTTAAAAAAAAAAATAAAAAAAATTGCATACTCTTTTTCAGATTGAAGATTTGAGGGGAGAACCTTCTCTCAGAACTACATTTCTGTGGTATCAAATGGAAAATAAATCTGAAATGATGGAAGCTGTCCTAGCACGATGGAAGCTGTTAGGTACTATCATTATACAAAGTGACTTGTGAGCGGGCTTGTCAAGATTATAGAATCCTATCACAAACCAGACAAACACAGAAATGTTGCATCCTCCTACAGCTTGAGCCTGCAAACACTTGTGTACATGCTTAACTCAGCCCCACTGTGTTATCACGGCCAATATTAGGCAAGCAACTAAGTCTGCAGGATCAAAGCGTAATTTAAAGTAATTATTACAGCGCAGGTATGGCAAGCAAATGAGAAGGAAGAAAACAAAATAATAATAAAAAAAAAGCATGCTGCAGTAACTGAAAGATAGTTAATGCTGTGTAAGATTGTAGAAAAAGGTATTTTTGCCTCATGTAAATATGTACCCTTAAAATATGCTAAATGATCAAAGATTAAGCATTTCCATTCTTTACCTAGTTCTTTTGATTTTGAAATAATCTGAGCTCCAACTGATGAATCACAACAGTCCAAAGAAGGCACTGAAAAATATAAGGAAAATAATTTCAACTTTTAAAAATGGTGACTTGATTTAAACTGAAACTATCAAATAGTTTTCCTTCAAACAGGTTCTTTAAACTCCCTAATTTATACTGTTGGCAACACTCACTAGCACCTTTAAAATAAAGTGCTTTTCAGCGCCACAGAAGATGTGATTACACAACAAGCCTGATACAAAGTGAAGTTCTCCAACTTCCTAGAGCCAAGACCGGCACTGAAACATCACGGAACTCGATGATAAATGGTCTCCTTCTACTGGACCAAGGGCAACTGAACGCACTGGATCTACTGGATTGGAAGGTAACCTCTACACTCGTCATGACATCCAGATTTTGCTGACCTAAGAATGAAAAATGGGAGGGCTTTATGAACCGGGTATTGACCACTGCTGTGTTTCCCCAAGGAGGGGCAGGCACACCCTGACAGCTTTGCACATGAGATACTAGTTGTGTCTGTGCTGTCAGCTCTCTTACGCAATACACGTGGGAAGGCTGATACATCTGATTACAGATGATAAGTGACCTGTTGAAGTCAGATAGGATAATTCTTATTCAAAATAAGAAGATCGATAAATGGAAGAGCAGAAACTCAATTTAAAAACTACAGCTTGTGCACTTCAGGGAAGCAATGGAACAATCTGACCAAACAAAAAATGATCTAAACATCCTGCAACACTAAGCTACTGTTGTGGGTAGAAGAGCGACACTAAGCTACAGTTGTGGGAAGCTCGTCCCGTCCGCCTTAATGACAATAACCATAATCACGCTTCACTAACCTGTGATGTGCATGCTAGACTTTTCATATTATTAGTGACTTCACAGAGATTACATACACAGAGTAAGTAAAGTGAAAATTAGAAGCTCCTATCTTGCAAAGACTAAGAACTAGCATCAGAAAACCTGTTAGTTTGGCATGGTTAGCATTACCATATAGGCAAGTTTATCCACGCTTTTTTCTTCTGCCTAGAAATCTTATCCACACTGAATTTAAGACTCAGACAAACATCCAGAGTGTTTACTTTGCATCTGCCACACAAGATGAGACCACTGAGGCAAAGCACCTGTGGGAGGTTCAGCTCTTCTCAGACATGTCAAAGCAGTGCACGCGTGCTGCTGCTGACCACCTCACACACAACATGGGAGTTGGGGCCAAGACTATGGAAAGCACAAGAGCTTCCAAGTAACCACTTTGCTAAATACAATAGCTATTAAGAAAGCGTCCTCCAGATTTCAAAGTATATAAAAAAAAAAAATTAAGGAAAGTGAAAGTCTGTCTTCAAAACCTACAGACCTTTCAAAGTCTTATGTAAGGTGTAACTAAAGTATATGATATAACCTACAGGAAACCAATATTCCATGTAATTAGTAAATGAAAGCAGTCTATGAGAATTACTGAAAAGCTGATAGACAAGAGTGAAAGGAAAAGACAAGGAAGAAAAATTTAAAATGAGATTTTGAAACAGAGACTGAGCTGGAAGGAAAACAGAAAAAATATGGAACAAGCTGCAGGATGGAAGATACTCAAACGCACTGGATTGAAACAACAGAAAAAAGGCAGATTGTAAAAACCCTGAAAGTGAAATAAGACATCATCTGTTCATTTAATTGGTTATAATTCACAAGATGTTTTAAGACAGAGACAGCAATTACTGAATTAGAATCTAAGGTAAACTAAAAATTCAGAAAGATGCCTGTGAATGGAAAATTGAAATCCTTATTTAAAAGTGAAACAACAGGGAGCGTTCTTGTGGTCCAGGTCAGATTGTGAATAATTTTAGCTTTGGAGACTCAGTAGAGTTGAAATAGTCAAATAAACAAGCTGATAGTGACAGAGGTGAGGCCTTCAGAGACCAACTCACAGAAGCTGCATGAACAAACAGTGTTTGAAGACAGTATCAAACAGACTTCCAGAAAAGAAGCTAATTAGAGAGCAGATTAAGGATTAAAATCAATAAAATGGATAACAAGAGAAACACAGTACTGTTAGAGAAAGACTGTTCGAGGGAGAAAAAAAAAA